>LZPO01028442.1:20370-32665 GCA_001675575.1 Neotoma lepida | reverse complement strand
TTCACATCCCCACCTCACTTACTCTACTCTTATTCTATCTTAAAACCACCTGAGTGAGCCTATTCCGTAAGCCCAGTGCTACATGTACCCCAAAACTAGCCCTTTTTCCTTGCCCGGATTAACCTTTTATGTCTTTTGTTATGACTGACTGGTGCTTTCAGATACACATGCAAAGAAAGAGAGAGAGAGCGAGCAAGAGAGAGAGAGCGAGAGAGAGCGAGAGAGAGCGAGAGAGAGCGAGAGAGAGCGAGAGAGAGCGAGAGAGAGAGAGAATTATGGGTTGGCAGTAATAAAGTTGTGGTGTTTCTCTCTCCATCCATTGTGGTCACAGGGTGGCCTTGTCTGAAGCTGATGACTGTAAGATTGTTTATGTTCCACAAGAGAACACCAAGGCCCAGCTGCAAGGGCTAGACCAGCTGCTAGATATTAGTGCTGTTCTCTCTCAAGGCTGAGGAAAGTTAGTGTGCAGTCATTTACTTTTGGGTTTCAGGATTTACAAGTCCTTTGCAATCAGGGAGGTGTGGTTGGAACTGTGCCACTATGCCAGTGGATGTGACCTTCCCCTTTAGAGGAGACTCAGCAATCACCTGGGAAGGCTCCTGCCGGAGCAAAGGCTCAAGCAAGGTCAGCCCATGAGATAACATGCACAAGCTATTCAGTAAGGGGAGAATGTGAATGCTCTCTTTCTTCTTAAGCTTGCCTGTGTTTTCTAAAATTTTACAATGAAATTATATTATTTGAGTTATAAGGAAATAACACAAATTCTTCCTACCCCCAAATTACAAATATGAAGTTTACCTTTTGAAGAGGGAGGGGCACTTCTGCGGAGCAGGTGGACTGAATTATTTCTCAAGAACTGAAGAGAAATACAGAGTGCCTATGTCGCTCCTGTACAATGACTGTCCTGACTCTTAATAAGGCCTGTCTCCCTGTTTCCTAATTACATTTCTGTGTTTTCTGAGTGTTCATTTCCCCCACCTGGAAGCCTTTGGAAAGAGGAATCCTGCCTTGGTTTCTTTAATACACAATATGCTTGTCTTAAGGCAGAGACACTAAATGGTGAGGAATCACCGTAAGGATTTCCTGTTGGAAACTCACTGCCTCTCCTGAGAANCCTTTCCCGTGGAGTACTGTGGGGCAGGCTGGCTAGGACAAAACAGTATTCCTTATGCTGTTGCAAAATGTACGTTCTATCAAAAATCTGTAAGTTAGGACTGGGGAGATGACTCAGTCAATCATGTGTCTGCCATGTAAGCATGAGGACCTAAGTTCAGATCCCAGCACCAGGCATGACGTGCATCTCCAACTCCAGCACTGGGGTGGTGGAGGACAGAGACAAGCCCTCTCTGGAGATAATTGGCCAGCCAGCCTAGCTTTATCAGCTTCAAGTTCAGAGAGAGACCCTGCCTCAAAAATAAGGAAGAGAGCGATTAAAAAAAAAAACACCTGACATTGGCTTCTGGCCACTATACCCATGTATACACATGTGCATGCATACCCACATGCTCACATGAACATACACATATACATATATATAACACATTCATCACACACACACACATAAATCTAAAAATTGTTCACTGATTTTCATCTCAACTCCAATGAATTGCCTTAGATCGCACCTTAGTATTTTTATATCATCTTCTACTCTGAGGTTCTAGAAGTAACAGTAAACACTCTGTAGATGGGTTCTTCTGATAATCATGGTCCAGACAACAAGCTACAGTAATCTCATCTTTACCCTGGAGATGCTGCTGTGCTGCTTCTGTTGTTTGCGGGGTGTGCGCATGTGTATGAGGGTATATACTTGACAATGTTCATTCACTGGCAATCAAAAAAGAACAGAAATACCTAACAGTCCTCTAGGATTATTGAATGTCTACCATGGGTGCCAGCTTTGCTAGGTTAAGTCATGAGGTGTGACAAGGAACAGAGCATAGTTAGATGGGAGGCAAGGGAAAGGGTGACTACAGTTTTACACAAGGTGGCCCCAGATCAGGTAGGTCTCATGAGAAGGTAACACTGGAGCAAAATATTAGCATGTGCCTTTCCAAGAGACTGCCCAAAATGTCACTAAGGTTTTAAGACAAAAATGGTGGTACTCAAAGTAAAGAAGAAAATTCAGAATAGGCTAAAAACTTGGAAGGAAGGGGAGGAGGCCAGTCTACAACAAGAATTATTATTGAACAATCAAGAAAGAGATAGAATCATAAAATATTCTGAATCACATAAAATTCGTACTTGCTCCATAGCCTACATGTCCCTAAGCTTGTCTAATCCTCCTGCATCCACTGTCCAAGTGTGTGATTGCAGGCTTTTTGCCACAATATCTAGTCCCAAGAAAATTTTTCATTTTAAAAAATTGAATTTTGAAAATTCGCATGAATTACATGTGCCTCAATAAAAACAATCACCATTGCCAGTATCCTCTGAAAACTCGAGGAAAAATCCTTATTCATTAGAGGCTTATAAATCAAGTGTCCAGTGTGAAGCTGATGTGAGTAGGTCAGCATGGCTGCCACTGGACCAGTTGTGCACACAAATCATGGCCAAGGATGGAGCAGGGAGAATAACAGTGTTAAGTGTATGTCCACTAGCCTCTGAGCTTTTTGGCATACCTTCTTCAAACATGCACATTGATTATTTAGCAAGGCCAGATGTCAGACTTAGTGGTCTGATCATAGTCNTGCCCTGTCATGCCCCCAAAGGGTGCATGCCATTTATAAATCATTCTGGGATCCTCTGTTGTTGACTTGATGGCAGTGGCTAAAACTGAAAATGCTTTGCATTAGAAGAAAAGGGACAGCTCTGCTTTCCACCCTGTTGAGATGCTTGCTATGGGCACTGGGCTATGGTCATAGGTACTGTTGTTTCATCCAGACCTCAAATTCTTTCATTTTTTTTTTATCATTTGTATTAAGGATCATGAAAATGTAAACTGTGAGATAGAAAGGATGTAAAAGTTGAATAATCAAACCCATAAAGTAAATAGGGTATTAAACTTAGATGTGTTTCTCAAAAACCTTAAATGTACCTATCAGAGTGGGGTGTATCTCAGTGGTGGAGCTAATAGTGGTGGTCAGCATAAGGCCCTGGGGTCCATTCAGGCAATGCAATCAATCAGTTAATCAGTGATATTTTAAATATCATTTGTAGGACATATCTTCCAGATTTTTCCCTCGGCTGTACCTTGTTATTCAATAGTTTAAAGTAATAAGTATTTTTCCAATAACCTAAAATGAAAAATCCTTATTAAACCAGCCTTCTTTCACAACATTAGTCAGAATTGTATTTTACCTTGCCTACTTTCACAATATTAGTCAGAATTGTGTTTTACCGTGCCTGCTTTCACAACATTAGTCAGAATTGTGTTTTACCTTGCCTACTTTCACAATGTTAGTCAGAATTGTGTTTTACCTTGCCTACTTTCATTGTTGACAGGAAAACTGATTCACTTGAGTGTTCCTGGTGTTAAAGATTTGCTTGTCAAAGACATCTTTTTCTCCATGGCTCTTCTGTAGCTTAAATTTCACTGTAGCAGTTACAACTTCTATTCCTGGCATCCCCAGGCTTGTGATTTACACACAAAGAGAGCTGGATAGCAGGCTGGGGAAGCCATCCTGGAGCTGCAGTCCTGCTTCAACGTCTGAGAAAGTACCCAATAGAGGAAAGAACTGAGGCACCCCCAGGGCTCTGGCAGAGACAATGTCCCTGAGGGATCCAGGACTGGCAAGATTAAGAGAAATGACAGATCTGGCTCATTATGGTCACAGCAAAATTTCTTGCTAGTCCCTGGGTGGGTCTGGCTATTTTTTACATTCTCAGAAAGGGGTGTTTTAGACGGATGCTATTTTTTTCAAGGTGATTGAACAAGGGTATATACTGCCTTCTTTGCAGTTCTGAGGGCTGTATATACTCCCACTTGACAGCTTTATCTGGTCTGAAGTCAAAACACCAAGATTTATGCTTGAAAGGAACTTGACATTGGCTGCCTCTGAATGCCCATTGAGCCGGCTTTCCACTCAAACTGCTATATAATCTGCTTGACTCCCTCATATTTTAAAGGACAGAAACTAGATTTGAGTATATATAATTACTTGGGAGCAAAATCGCTGTCAACATACATCAATCATGTTTTCATTTTTCCTTGTGAAATATTATTTCATACAACTTGTTAATTCATTCTTATTTTGATGTATGTATGAAAATACACTTGTATCATATAACAAATTAATATAGGTTTTTAAGCATTGGAATATATTGATATTAATTAGCATATATTGTGCTCTGTCCTCAGTAGGCATATGTGGTACTGTACCAGACCCAAGGGAGTTGTGTGACAGTATGAGACAGAATCATGCCCTGTTCTTAGATGGTTTGAGCATATAGATATTAGTCCAAGCCCACAACTGAAAAACTTTTCTATATGCATATAGAAAAGCAGTGGAAGGCTGTCCTCCAGTTTCCTCAGACGCCCTTGCTTAATCATTTTGCTTTTTTTTTTTTTTCAAGAGCAATGTTTAAAGTGCTGAGGCCATCACTCTTGGGGACAGGAATTTCATCTTTGTGTGCATCCCTCTGACAGTGTTTCTCCCTCANACTCTAGCTTCTTGAAAGAACACCAAGTGTCCTTAGGGTCCACTCCAAACCCTGCTACCTGGCACCACAGGGACCTGACACCTGAAAGGACACCAATAACCTCCTAGGAACCCAGCCAGTCCAGGGCCCTGCTTGGTTTGCCTCCTCTCGCTCAGTTTCTGCATTATTCCTCCGCCACACAGTGTTCGTGCTGGGGCTGCAGGGGTTTGTGATGGAAAATCCTGAACTTCTTATCACACTTGGTGTGACCTTATACCTCTGGTTTTTATCTCTGGAACTCTGTCCATTTGTTCAGTACTGACTCAGAGCCAATAAAACAAAGTGGTTAAGAAGGAGCATGGAATGTGGATCTCTCTCCGCATTTGAATTTCTGTTCTGCTACTGTGTAGCTATGAAACTTTTCTGAGTCTCAATGTCCTTGTCACTTCAATGGGAAGAACTACAGTTCTTGTTTTCCAAGTCATCCCATCTCATTCCTAGGGCTTGGTCTTGTAGGTTTTATCCAAAAGGAAAAGAGTGAAGGGATTCTATGCTATGATGTCTGTATGGCATGATGGCTGGCATCTTGGGGAGTGTTGTCATTCTTAATTATAAGCTTGTTTTAGTCACTTTTCTGGTTACTGTGATGAAAGAATCTTAAGAACGTTCTTTGTTCTGCTCACAGTCTGAGGTTAAATCGTGGTGGGAGAGGATGGCTGCAGGAAATGTGCAGCAGCTGCTCACATTATACCCACAATCACAAAGCAGAGAGATGAATGTCAAGTGTCCAGCCCACTTTTTCATTTGTATATAGTCTAGGGACTCCAGCCCACGGAAAGGTGCCACCTGCATTAAGGTTAGGTCTTCCCACTTAAATTAACCTAATCTAGAAACTCCTTCACAGACGTGCCCAGAAATAACACTCCATGGATTCCGAGTCTCGTCAAGCTGATGATGAACCATCAGAGAGGATGTACATTCAGATGCCATTTTAGTACACTCAACATTTTAGTACACTCAACTTTTACACTCACTTTCCTTGGACTCTGCCTCTTTTTATGGCACTATCACCCCAAACATTAAACAGAAACCCAGGGAACATCTTTTGCTCCTGTCTGTCTGTCTTCTGTGCTTATACCAGTGTGTTTAAGATAACTTATTTAATCTTAGTATTTCTTAAAGGAGCCTTTGTTTTTTCTGTAACTACTGCCAAATTTTTGGTTCAATCATTCCGTCAATTCATTTATTCCTTGACACAAACTGCATGTGTCATGTTAGTGGCCCCAGTTGCCCAGCCTAGTGTGGCTTCCAAGGCCCTCTGTAAACTGCCCCTGCTTCTCTACTCTCCCTTCTTTCTCTTCCTCTCTACTTCCTTCTAGTCTCCCTTGCTTTTCTCCTGGTTGTTCCAATCTCAGAATGATATTTAAGTCCTGCTCACATGTTCTGGGCCTTCGAGCTAACTTACTACTGACTTTTCTCTGTTCTGTGAATGAACTATATTTTTTGAGTTCTCAAAGGTCTAGAATTTTTTAAATTACACAACAACATTTTAAAATAATTTACCAAAAACTCCTATGGCATATTATTTTATATTTTATATTCTTTCAAGACAGGATTTCTCTGTGTACCTGTGGTGCCTTTCCTGGAACTCACTCGGTAGCCCAGGCTGGCCTCGAACTCACAGAGATCCACCTGCCTCTGCTTCCTGAGTGCTGGGATTAAAGGCGTGCGCCACCACCGCCCGCCTTATTTTATATTCTTATTTTTCACTAAAAAATTTTATTCATATCATGACCAAGTTTATGAAAACTATGTGACTGTTTCTCCAAAACTATGTGTGCATAAGCATGGTAGGCCAATGAGTCACCAGGCTTAGTCATTAAGGTCCTGTTATTGATAGCTCATAAAAGAATCCGTCTGACCTGAAAGAGTTCTCTAAGTCTTAAGGATATATTTTTGATCTGATCCTATTCAATTTATTTTAGGATATGAAAGAGGTTAAGCTGCTGTAAAACACAAATCAAATTGAAGTGGGGCTGAGAGAGGGATGGAAGAGAAAAATAATTGCTAATACTGCTGAATTCTGTGTATAATTTAGCTTCTTTAAATATTAAGTAATCTTTTATATTGATCATAACTATTTCCTGAATACAGGGAGAACTATTTTCACTCTAAATTTATAACATTTTTGGAAGTTTAATTATCATACTTGAAGGTCAAATGGTGCTTTATTGCAATAAAATACAAAAAGTAATAAAGAAATTATTCCTGGGGAGATGAAAGTCTCGGATCATAGCTCATTAAACACTAACTTCACAGACCATGTCTAATTTGTCATATTTAGCTTTGGAAATTTAATACATTAGAATTTCAAATTAGGTGAAAAGATACATGAGACAAAACTACCTAGGGCCTTTGAATTCCAAAATGATTTAGGAGGTAAAGTTCTGGTAGCCTAATGCCTGTATTTGTGTGAATTACCTATCAGTGTGTGTGAGAGAGTGCGTGTGTGTGTGTGTGTGTGTGTGTGTGTGTGTGTGTGTGCGTGTGTGTATGTGTAAATATATATTGCCTACCTGATTCAAAGATGGTCTTAAGTACTCAGTGATATTAACAGACAGCTCAATTTCAGTTATCTTTTTTTCTTCTCAAAGTATTGAGGTCTTCATTGTGCTGAGTACTTCACTCAATAAATTGGCTGGAATTTATCAGTGCTACAGTGTTTTGAGTCACATGTTGAATTAAAAGCTTTCTTCTAAAACAAGCCATTGACAGGTAACGCAGTTGTCAAGAGGGGATTAAGTACAATCTCATTTTCCCTAGTATGCCTAGGCTGCTGTGACTGTGTGAGAGTGCGGTAGGCTCAAGCTTTAAAAGAGTATGAACCAATTTCAATTCTTGATTTCCACTCTGCATTGAGTGGCTCGGTTTTCTTTCCCACCTTTTGAGTGGCTGTAATTTCCTAATGGATACCCAATACAGAACTTCCTCTGAACTCTAATTCAGTCTTGTCCAATGGAAATATGTCAGCCCTATGTGTAGTTTTAAATCTACAGTGGCCACATGTAAGAAACAAAAGTAAAATAGTTAATTTATTTAACACAGAGAATATGTAAACTATTAAACATATCAAAATAGCATAGACAATATAAAATTGTTAGTAAGACATTTTACATTATTTTTTCTTGTGCTAAGACTAAAAACCTGGTATATATTATATATCCGGAGTGCATCTAAGTATTAGAATATGTGGCTTATTTAAGATTTTCAAATTCACAGTTAGAATTAACATTACATGCCTTCCTGTCTTTAACTTTTTAAACGTCTTCAAAAACTGCATTGAGTATCCAAAAAGCACATTTTCTTTTATATTCACATATTGACAAGATTTGTTCATTTTGAGGAGAATTTATCTACCATTGACTCAAAGCACATGTATATGTCAATACTGTGTGCAAATAAATTCTTTTGTTTTTAGCAATCTAGTATTGTTAATATGCAACTTAGAGTGATACTACATAAAATAAAAAGCAACTGTAATATTATTTAGTGTAACAGGAAGAAGCTATGATTCATATCTAAGGTTTTACAGACAGTTTAGATAACACTGGGACTTACAAGTTAAAATCTAACATTCATTCACATCAGGAAATGTATAGCATCAATACATTTCTAGTTTATTTTATTTTCGTGCATGTGTGTTGGTGTATGCATGGATGTGGAGGCCAGAGACCCACAGTGGTTGTCTGGCTTCATTGTTCTTCGCGTTATTTTGTGAAGATAAGGTCTCTCACTGAACCTGGAACTCACTGTTTCAGCTGCACTAACTGTGCAGTGAGTACCTGGGGGCTGCCTATCTCTATCATCCAGTGCTGAGATTACAGATGTGCACCACCCCATGTGGCTTTTCATAGGGCTGCCAGGGAGCCTAACTCAAATTCCGTGCTTGTTCAGCAAGCACTTGACCTACTGAGCCATTTTCCTAGCCTATACATTTCTAGTTTTGAAGTTTCTAAGTCAAGCCTATTATCGTAGCCGACACTCCTAATCCCAACATTTGATTACTCTAAGTTTGAGGCCAGGGTGGGCTACATAGTGAGCCCCATGCCACCTTGTACTTGTAGCGTGAGACCCTGCACACCAGAAACAAATTCAGTTTCAACACAGATTCCTCCANGTCTCCAGCTAGCTTGCAAGTCAACTCTTCCTTTACTGCAAGCTTTCTGTTCAGCCTATTCATATTCTGTGGGACATGGGAGAACATGCATCAGTGTACCATAGTCTATCTTTGATTTTTGGATATTTGGCAAATATACCTTTTGTTTGGAGAAAACCTTCATTCAGAGTTAATTCAGTGACCCATTGTGGAACCCCTGCAACTTAATCAATAAGTATCAACACAAAACACAAAATCTTTAAATGTATTATCTTCCATTTTGTAAGAGTTCCACAAATGTCTTTAATAAATTTAATCATGGCACTTTCCATAGAATCTACTATGTGTGCATGTGTATGTTTATGTGTGTGCTTGTGTGTGTGTGTGTGTGTGTGTGTGTGTGTGTGTGTGTATACACGCATGTGAGGGGGTTAAGATGGGGTTTCATTGTATATCCCTGGCTGTCCTGGAATTTGCTTTGTAGACAGGTTGGCCTCGAACTCAGAGATCCACTTGCCTCTGCCTCCTGAGTGCTGGGATTAAAGGCGTGTGCCACCATGCCCAGCTTAGAATCTACTTTTTAAAAGCATATACAAATATCTTTAGTATGCATTACACATTAAGCTGAAGCAATATAACACATACCAGTCTCATTTTAAAATACTGCTAATCCTGAATTCTTAGTCTGGCATAACTGATCTACCGTCCATTGTGGGAGAAATTGATTTTTCATATCTAGTTGAAATTCTTCTTTGAAAGTTAGAAAAGACTTTTGAGTATATGTGTCATGACTCTTACATTTAGGTAGTGAATTGATATTTCCTCAAATTTGGAAATCATTGTGGCAGGGTGGAAATGACTGTCAGCAATGTGACCTGGGTGGGGTCCTGTGAAACCTATGAGGGTTTCTATGTAGCTCTGGCTGTCCTGGAACTTACTCTGTAGACCAGGCTGGCCTCAAATTCACAGAAATCCACCTGCCTCTGCCTCCTGAGTGATGGGACTAAAGGTGTGCACTTCCATACCTGGCTTAGCATTTTTTTTTCTTAATCCTGCAGAGTAAAAAGTCCCTCACCGTGTGATGTATTTCATGTGAACTCAGTTCTGTTGCTGCATTTGTGGTTGCTTGTCACTGATTTTGCTTTTATCACAAATCAGTCCTCATTCTCTGTTCTTTTTTTTTTTTTGTTCCAGCTCCCACAGAAGCCAGTGCTCAGTCTCACCTCGGTAAGTGTATAAGACTCTGATGCCATTAGCTTAGTACTTGGTCACCTTGCCCACTCCCCTTCTGCCTATGTGGGCACATGCTTCGGAGTGGAAACTCCTGACTCTCTGGTTCTCTGGCCTTCATGGGGGTCACCTAGACTCAGGTTCAGACGGTGCTGGAGCAGAGGGCCTCTCAGGGAAGCCACTGCACTGCCCCTCAAGGACTTCCATATGTCAGCACCCTCACTCTTAGAATCCTGTTCAGCGCCACCTTATGGCCGAGTGTCCAAAAACCTGAGTTTCTCCAGAGCTCCTGCCATCATATCAAAGTGCAGAGGCAGGATCCTGCCTTAGGGGTGGACAAACGCGGCTCATTTTTAAATTTAAGATTTCTGCTTTATTCTTAGGTCGAAGGGGGCAATCATTCAATTATTTCTTCTGATATTAGAGAAAGCTAATATCTAATAATATTAGATATTAGTTAAGTGATTACTTTCTTTAAAAAAGGAACTCATGATTTCTAGCAGTGCCATGTACTCTATGGCCCCAACTCTTCAAGGCAAGGCAATGGGATGGTTAAAAGCACAGATTCTCAGTCAAAATGCTTATGTTTATCTTATCTTCACCACTTGCTATGAGTTATGGCATTGATCAAGTAACCTGTCTGTGCCCACAGGTAAAATAGAATCAATAACAGTATCTACCTCACTGAGTTGGTATGTAGATTAAGTGAAATTTCAAATTGTATAGTAAAAGGTATCATATTATCTGGTAATAAATAAATATGAAATGTGTTTATTCACTGAAGCTTACCTAGGGTGCTGTCTCTAGAAAACAAGTAACCATTAAGATTTAAATTTGTCATGTTGTGTCAGTGAAGACTTATTTTAAAAAGCAATTATCTACTCTCCATAATTTAACAAGAGTGAAAGGAATCGTCTTTGCTGGTCCCAGTCCTTCCAAGCATCTCTTACTGTGGGGCCTCAGATAGGTCCATTATTTGTCTCTTGGGCTTTTTCTTTCAACCTACAAACCCAATTAATTTATTTTTCTCTTTGGAAAATCTGCCTTGAGAAGCTCTGCTTTTATGTAATTCTACAGCTTGGGGCTCCTCTTGGCAGCTGAACATAACTGCTTAGAAGCATGCCTTCTGGCAGCCAAGACAGGCTGGTGACCCACAGTGGTGCAACGGAGTCTTGGCCAAACTGTGACCTGAGAGAGCTGTACCCTGTAGACATGTCAGACACCACATCCAAGTGCTCAGAGGGATCATTAAATCACCCATGCTCAGAGCCATCACTGGGTTCTCTCCAGTAGATAGCCACTTTCTCCCTGTTCTCATGCCTCAGGCTTCGAGGAAGAGCAGCCAGTACTCCTAAGTACATGCTGACTCGCTGGTTTCCATGGCTTCATTATATGCTTGCCTGCTGGCATACCTGGTATTCAGGGGGTGCAGACTGCCATAGGTAGGATGTCACCAAAGAGAATTTGAAATTATCTTCCCTGATATTTGGAAGAGATTTTAATTACCCAGTGAGTTCAGAGAATTGTGTGACTGAGCCCCTAAAAGCAGAAAATATCAACTTTGAAAAACATAAAAATTGTTAAGGGTCTCTGTTAGTCATATGATATGATTTTATTTTTTCTGAAAACTAACTAGATCAAATAAAATTGTAAGAAAAAGTCCCAGAGGATTCCTATTACCAAAAACTTCCTGCACAAGCCCAAAAAATCTGATGAGGATGTTGTTAAAGCAGTAATTAATTTCTCCTTTTGCACTTCGAGCACACTTATATCGTAGCTGGCTATGAAGTCATTTTTGTCTTTGCCCACCCTCTTTCCAGAGCAAGAGTGTATGAAGATGTTCTTCCGCATGCCCCAAATCCTAATGCTTAAATATAGGTGTTGAATACAACTGCAAGGTGGTGCTACTATATTTACCATCATGGCTGGCATCCTAGCATTCTCCTGATTTTTAAATTGACTCTATAGTTATATGTATAGATGATATTTTTGGTGCAATTCTGATGGTTAGTAATTCAGCTAAGTTAGCAATTCAGAGTATACTAAATGAATAATGAGTGAATGTGAAGAATTCTAAAAATCAAGCCAGGGGACAAGAGAAAATGGCTCAGAAGACTAAATGGTAGCTGTTTTTGGCTACAGTATATCATCAGAATACTCCATCCTACTCTTCCATGCCTTAGTGAGCAGAAGCAGGTTTGCCCAGGTTGTGTCTTGGTAGACATGATATGGGTCAGGAATGAGTGACAAGCTCTGTGTAGCCTCTCTTCACCTTGGTCTTCCTGCCAGTGACCACTCAGTTTCTTTTGGGAGACTCTGGGTTTGAGACTT
>LZPO01028442.1:0-19950 GCA_001675575.1 Neotoma lepida | reverse complement strand
GGTGAGGTTGGCTGTGGCTTGTTCTGTCTCTCTGATCATTCAGAATTTACCTCAATACCTGGCCTGGTGTTTTCAATTAATAAGACTGTTTAAGATTCGCTCTACACTTTGAGAAGTCTAAACAGCAAAGCCTTCATCTTCAGCATTTACAGACAGAGAAATTCCAACCAACTGCTCATTTAAAAGTCAGTTTTAATTTAAAATATGACTATTTTTGATAGATGCAGCACGTTAATGTGCATACTAGCTAAATCCCCCTCCATAATGTAATTCTTCTCTAAATACTTTCTTCCTTTCTTAGCTGAAATACACAGTGACAGTGTGATCCTACGGGATGACTTTGACTCCTACCACCAACTGGAATTAAATCCTAATATATGGTAAGTTACAGGAATGGGTTGTATTTTGATTGGAGAAATGATGCTGAGTTTGTTTAATGAAAAAGTTTTCTTCCTGGGGGGTCAGTTACTGAAGATTCACCTGTTCTTGAACACTAGTATGTTGGTGAAGTGGTTAACTATGGCATAGACTGGCACACCAGCTACAGTGCCCATTTGTCTTTAAAACTGAATGTAGATGTTCTTCCAATCCCTAAGTGTGGTTGGATGGATATTTAGTTTTATAAGATTTTCGTATTTTATTCTAGTTTACTTTTCTGTTGCTGTAATAAATACCATGATCAAAATCAAGTTGGAGGAAAAGGGGGCTTATTTAAGCTTACACTTCCAGGTTCATCATTGAGGCAACTCAGGGTAGGAACCTGGAGGTGAGACCTGAAGCAGAGACCATGGAGGAACACTGCTTACCTTACTGGCTTGCTCCCATGTTCCTGTTCAGCAGCTTTAAATAGTGAGGCTGCCTGCCTAGGGATGTCCAACAATGGGTGGGCTTTTATACATCAATTAGCAATCAAAACTGCCCACAGGTCAATCTGATGGAGACAATTCTTCAACTATGGTTCCCTCTTTCCAGCTGTGTCAAGTTGACAAGATTAACTATCACACATATAAAACATCATGCTGAAATGTATCTAATAATTATTGCTGAGTGGAAAAAGGAAGATGTCTTATCTGAAATGACAAACGGCTTCATCATAAGTTGAAATAGTTTCTTGTATCAGCCCTCCTCATTATCTACACCCCAGTCTTTCTTTAGAAGGCTTTTAACTATAAATTCCAGGGATTTTAAGGACAACAAAATAATGAACTCAGATTCAGTCTTTAGAAACTTTTGTATATAGCTTGAAATCTAAATGTGTTGACCGTGTGTTACATTTTTGCTGTGTGTTACATTTTTGCTGACCTTAGAATAGATCTGTTGGTCTAGACCTTTTTGGAAGACTATCTAAATTTGGGGCTTTTTGTAATATTGTATATAATTTTGCAGATAAAGAGGAGTTCAAAAAATGATAAACTTGGAACCTGGAATGAAAACCCAAGTAATAACAATGGTCAAGATTAGAAAGCAAATGACCCTGTTACCCTTGAGTGTCAGCATATGAAATCACTCTGTCTTTTTGTTTATTTTTACTGTTTTAACCAATATTTTAGTGGCACAATAAGTGAGCATGTTGTACTTACACAAATATTTAGCAGTAATTATTTAAGTGGGTTTTTTTTAAGAAGTTGCATTTCTCTTGAGTAATTAATAGTTCAATGATGATGTAGAGACACATCATTGAGAAGCTGGACATCATGGACAGAGATCCTTAAATGTAATAGTATGGGACCCAGAAGAGGAATGATGCCCCCAGCAGGATTTTCATAGAGAAAGTGCCCTTGGACTGAAAGTTGAAGGTGACAAATAGACACGTGCTGGGGCTTGGGTAATAGCAAGGGGTCTTTTGTATCTTCTCTAGAAAGATATATGAGTCTAAATGGTATCAAATAGAATCCAGTTTACTAGCCCAGACAGACTCACAGTGTTCCATAACTTACATATTATTTAAGAAAACAATGAATCACAGGACTATTCTCTGGGAAAAATCCTAATATAAATGTCTTGAAATAAATAGAAATTTGTGTTAAGAAAAGGCAGAAAAACAACAAAAATATATTTTAAGTAACCATGTCTGACCAAGAAAAATTCTTCCTTTTCTCTTGACATTTATCTCTCTGCATTCCATTAATATAGATGTTAGCAGATGATTTGTTTATTTCAAGGAAAGTTCATCTCTGTCAAGTTAGCTCATCATCTTCAGTTTTCTTGATAAATATAAAATGTGACTTTTATGTGAGTCAAAATCTGTTGTTTTTTAAATCAATTAAATGTGATTGATTTTACTTCAACCATTTTCATGATTGATTGGGTATGATCTTCCCTGGCCAAAATTATGGATTTTATGTCCCTTTTNCTTATGCTATAATTTTTGCACTCTTTTTGACACTTCCCCTTTTTTAACCTTACAGAACCAGCACTTCTACCTGCCAGATGTGCTTCTGAGCAAGCTTACCTCCTGCTTGGCTGATGCAACCCTTTCATTTAGCTCCTTTAAGAAAACATAGGCTATGACACTCCTATTTGAGAAAGCATTTTGTGAAACTAGAAATGGCAGTCTCTGAGATCAGGCCAGTCTGGTTTAACTTCTGAACATGTAGCTTGCTAACTCAGCACCTTGAGAAAAATAAAGAGCTCCCTTCTTCCCATGACCCCCATTTCTTGCAGCAAAAATAAGGCATTGAGAAGAGAGGGAGTGCTGCTAGCATGCCCAGGCATGACAGTTGTTCATAAAAGTTCATTCCTCTCCCAATTCATATCCCTCTCCTCTTTCTCTTTTCCCTCCCACCTTCCCTCTTTTCTCCCCCCCAACTTTTTTCCCTTGCTTTCCTTCTTCTATCCATCTGCCACATTTTACCCCTCTCCCACATTCCTTCCCTTATTTCCGTGATGGTATTTATACAATGGACTATATTTCTTCTAAACCTAGACACAAGTCTTAAAGATGACCTTAATCCATTTACTTGAGTCCTTCAGTCTTCTGTATCATATTTGCATAAAACAAACATCAAATTAAATATGCCTACACTGCATTCTCTGTGGATGCAATGAAAATGGAGTGATAATATGCAGAATCATAGGGAAGGACAAAGAGCATTGCCAGATCCCTTAAACACAAACATAAGCTACATAAGCTTGGAACCACACCCAGTAAATTCAGATATTCTAGTTTTGTTTTGTTTTGTTTGTGTGTGTGTGTGCATATGTGTGTGTATACCTGTAATGAGAATGTATATGTGGATGAAGGTCAGGACAACCTGGATATTGGTCCTTTCTATCGCTTTCTATCTTGTTTGAGACAGAGTCTCTGTTGTTCTCTGAGGAGTGTACCAGAGATCTAGCCTGTGAGCTTCAGCAGGTTCTCCTGTTTCTTCTTATTGTGCTGTAGAAGCACTGTGATTACAGACATGCACCATTGTGCCCTGCTTTAGATGGGTTCTGGGGATTCAAACTCAGGTCCTCATGTTTGCTTAACAAGTGCTTTACCCACTGGGTCGTCTCCCAGTGCCCCCAGTTTAATGTTTTTAAGAAAGTGGCAAAGCCTCACATTGATTTGAAACCTTCTGGATAGTTTTCACTCTCCTGAAATCTGTTTACTCGGTACACATTTGTCATGACTTTTGTCCTTTATAATATTATCTTTGAGTCTCTTTCTGTCATAAAAACAATCCAAAGCCTGCTGGAAGCCTGGTGATCATATGGAAAGGACCATCTCCCATGCCATCTCTGTGTCTCTGTGCCCATACCACATACATCAGAGAGGAGTAAAGTGCTGGGTACAACATTCCCACAGCTAAATACCTCACCAAATATTTTTCTTGAAGAGAAAGATGTGACACATAGCAGTGTGGTCCTCCACATGGTTCTGGAAGCTTCATGAGCACTGTTCAGTTTATAAGTCCTATGGACAACCATTGGAATTCAGAAAAAAATTCAGAAATAAACTGCAGTTAGAGCTATATAATTTGTATGGACAGCCAAGCAAAGGAGAAATGAAGAAATCACAGTTACAGCTATTTAATTTTAGATCCATTTTAAAGTTCAATCATTCACTTTTTTTTTTGTTTGTTTGTTTGTTTTTCGAGACAGGGTTTCTCTGTGTAGCTTTGCACCTTTCCTGGAACTCACTCGGTAGCCCAGGCTGGCCTCAAATTCACAGAGATCCACCTGCCTCTGCCTCCCGAGTGCTGGGATTAAAGGTGTGCGCCACCACCGTCCGGCTCAATCATTCACTTTTTTGCTCCTATTAATTTCTTCTAATGTCCATTTTTCATTCTACTTCATGCAGTTTTTACTGTCTTGTTTGATGTCTTATTACAGATAACTACACATGAAATACAAAGAATAAAAATGATATTCCTATTATCATGAATAAAGGAGTAGTAATGTGGCTCTGCCAAGTTTTTGATGGCAGTGGTGTGGAATCAAGAAACTTTTTGTACATGAGCATAATAGTGAATGAACTCCGTACTGAGCAGTTTAAAGATTTGATTTAAGACGTCATCAATAAGGCCTTTCCCTCTCTATTAGAATTCTGTTCTCTTTCCTTGGAGCTGCTGACTGTGGTAGTAGTTTCTTTGTCCTTCTAGAAATTATTGGTGCAAACACACGTGTAATTATGAATTTCATTCACAAACGTATAACCAGGAAGGCACAGCTTGCTTTATTCTTCTGCAGCCCCACTTAATCATTTTTTTCTTTTCCCCCATTAAACCTTAATTTCATTCAATTCTGGCTTGCCCTTTGCCAGTTGTCTAGATTTTAGCTAAGTCTCGGGAGTCATATTAGTGCAATGGCACATGATACGTAGGGATGCCGCTGGTGCCCAGCTGTGTTTCTGTCGATGCCCTCCAAGTCCTCCATGACAAGCTCTAGTCCTTAATGACCCTGTACCCACTGTACCCACGGAGAAGCCTTTCTTCCTGTCCTAATGCTCCTCCAGGACAGCTGCTGCTTCTATTCCTGCATAAGGGCTTGGGAACTGCTCGTTGCTTCTTGACTAGGGAAGAGGAGGCAACATACCTCCAAGATGCCTTATTGCACTCAGCTATGCTGATGCTGTTGTCCTTCTGCCCCCCTGGGGTGCATTGCTTCTTTGTCCCAGGACTTTCTCTAGGCCCTTTATCTCTCCTCCTTCCCACCCACTTCTGGTCGCTTTGTTTGAGAGTTAAGTTACTAACAAAGAGAGCAAGCAGGCAGAAGGAGTGTTGCTCAGACTTGAGAGAGACCCACTCTTGCTTGGCCTGTATGGTGGGCCACATGCAGGCCTACTTCTGAAGGACAGCAATGCCCTCAACAATTCTCAAGTGTCACTGAACCTGAGAGGGTGACAGGGAGTGTTGATAGAGCAACAGGAGCCCATTAATGCTGCTGACAGTTCCCTGTCAGCAAGTGTGCTCAGAACAGCTGCATTGCTGGTGATAGAGGGATTCACAATGCACTCACCGTGCAGAAACAACCCTCTGAACCCTGTTCCCACAAGAGTAGAAATTTCATGACTAAATTTAAATTTAGAGGAAGATTAGAAACCACAAATCTGAAGGGCTGTGGATTAGCTCAGAGGTAAGGCATTTACTTAGCATGCATAAGGGTTTAGATTTGAATTCCTGTATCTCCAGAAAACACAAGTATGCTTCATCTCATTAACACTTAATTTGAGTAACTACTACTTCACATTGGTATGTGTAGAGTTCTTTTTTTATGAATTAAACTAATGTGACATCATTGTTATGAAGCAATGATGATCTTAGGAAAGTATATGTTGCATAGATGTGCATATTTATCAAAATAGAGATTTATGCATTTCAGTTGCATAAATTTATGCAATTAAAAAAATTCATCCAGCTTTGGTAAGATGGCTCAGCAGGTAACAGTGACTGCCATGCAAGCCTGGTAACTTGCATTTTCTCTCTGGAACCCACGTAGGGTGGAAGAAAATGACTGCAGACTTGTTTCCACACTTGCACAGTGGTTTCAACACCTACACAAGATAATAATAAAATAAGAAAAGAAGAAAGCAAAAGAAAAGTAATAAATAAAGTATATTTCTCATTTACAGTGAAAGAGAAAGGAGGAGGGAGGAAAAGGGAGGGAGGGAGGAAGAGAGAAAGGGAAACAAAAATAAATGACTTTTTAAAAATGATTAAGTTGAGTTAGAAATGTGACTTTCCCCAGGCAATTTTAAGTCAAGGAGGAATCATTGTTTTTGCTGAAGTTATCCCTTTAATNCTTGTTTGCTGAAGATTGCAAAAGGCATCTGGGGCTGTAATATCCTGGATGCTCTGGTGGGAAGAACAGGGCCACTAAAAAACGCAATGATAGATGGCAACCAGAGGACAGCAGATGTTTCCCCTCCAGCACAGCAACAGAACAACAATAACAGCAAAACGTGTCCTGCAGCCCAGATAGGATCAGGAGCTGCTCCTCCAAAGAAGCCTCTCTGCTGGTTGTGTTGTGATACCCACAGGGATGTGGGGCAGCTAGAAGAAAGACGTAAGCTTGTCTCACAGCCTACCTTGTGAGAAGGCCTCTGTCAGCTGTTATAATTCAGAAAATCCCAAACTATACAGCTAAAAGATCCCAGACTCTGCTGTGTCTGCATTCTCTTGAAACTGCTAATTTGTCAAAGCAATTAATATCAGATAGAGCAAAAAAAAATGATTTGGTATAGTATCGTACTTTTCCACTGAGAAAATTATTGTCTAAAGAAAGAATATAAAACACTGATCTTAGGATGAGATGAGTCATCTAGTGGAAGCTGTATCAGCAGGCACTTAGCCAGCACACAGGAAAGGCTGGGCACAAAGGTTGCACCACTTTGTAGTTCACCAGCATGTAGGAGACCCCATCACTCCATAAATAACAAAACAAGAGGTCTCAGCCATTCAGTGAGCAGGTGTGAGAAGTACAATAGAAGTGGAGTTTCAAGATAATCGGGGGTGGGGGGGGAAGAAATTGTCCTATTCAGGTTTGCTTGATAGAATTTACTCAGTGTTTAGCAGTCCCAGTGGCAGTGAGGTTGGAAGACAGTGGTGCTTGTAGGGGAGAATAAACCCTGTACNTAGCTTTTACATAATAGGTGACACAAAGAGATTGTGAACAGATGAGAAAGGGAAGAGAACATATTCTACATTGACACACCCTTGCCAGAAACTCTGTTGTACTTGTTGTAGTGTTGAAGAATTATAATTTTGTTTTTAGACACAAAGTATAGTATTCTGCTCTTATGTGAATCATTTGCACCTTCTCCTGTTATTTCCTCTCTTGTTTAGTCTCCATATTTTTCATTAATAACCTTTTCTGTCTATTACAAAATTCTCTGTCTCTTCTTCTGCATTTAATTCCTTCCCCTTATTATTTTTTATTGTGATGTAATTACTCAGGGACAGTCTTTATCTACAGTAGAAAGGTGGGTAAACCTGGAGGTACTCCACTAATGCAAGAAGGTATAAATCTGGAGACTATTACTTCCTTCTTTAATCTGTATTTGAGATGACAGAAACAAGAGCTCACTCAATGGAATTAAATGTCAAGTACATTTGAAACAAGTGAGAAAATATTTCTTCAAGCAGTATGTTGTAGAATTCGCCATAGTAGGAGATGAGAACACTGTGTGCAGTAGTAGGATTTTAGAGGGTTATTTTTAACCTATTTGTCACTGTGCCTGTTAATGAAGAAGAGATCAGATTTTTCAACTCCCTAGTGAAATCGGAAGACTTCTCTTACCTTCCACAGTGAGAAGTAATGAGAAAGAATGAGCTATAAATGGAGTTTGTCATTTTCACATTTGAGGCATGTTAGCTCCTTAGAAAAAAAGCATGACATACTTGAAGGTGAGATTATTCTTAGAGAGTGAATGTACTTTGCTGTTTTTCTAAAACCATTCTACATTTACAACGAGTACTAAATGTTTTTTGAAAAAAAAAAAGCTTGATTTTTAATTGCTTCAAAATGGTTGCATAAATAACTCCCAAATAAATGGCCATACTCTCTTTAGTACAAAACATCACTATTTTACAAAATAAAATTGCACGTGGTGGCACACACCTGTAATTCCAGCACTTGGGGGCCTGAGACAAAAGGACTGCCATGAGTTCAAGGCCAGCCCAGCCTACTACACAGTAAATACTAGACTTATGAGAGATCCATAACAAGACCTTGTCTCTGAAAAACAAGTCAAATACAACAAAATAAAATATGGCCAAAGGCTGTGGAGGTTTCACGCAAGGCCCCAGAGCACTGGAATCTTATTTACTCTGATTTGTTTAAAGCCCTTGTTTTGTGAAATCACACATCAGCTGGGGCAGAGACACATTATCTTTGGATCAAAGGGTTATAAGAATAATTTTCTTTTTCTAGTTTTAAAGAAACTTTTATGAACAAAACAAATATTAAAATTATTTTAAGATCTCTGTACAAAAATGCTGGTAAATAGACAATTCCGGCTCATTGAATAGCACACTGCTTCATGTGGGGCAGAGTATAGCATTGACCTCTTCAGAAGTAATAAATTATGGATAGATAATGTGATGTCCTAGGTCTTGGGGACAAAGGCCATGTATCTCAAATGAGAATCTAATGATAAGTGATTGTCAGTGAGTTTCCAAGTGACTAACTCATTTCAGAAGAGTGTCTGACTAAAGATTGGTTGATTTCATTCTGATCTGATAGAGGAATGAGTCATGTCATTTGACAACTCAAGGAAATAATATTTCAATTACTTATTTATTGTTATTGGGATGATGTCACTACCAACATCCATAAATCTGCAATTGTGCAAAAGAACTCAGTTTTCTCATTTAATCCTCCCCCTCTTTCCTGTGTCCCAAGGGCCTGCTAATCACCACAATGTGTTGGGTCTCTGTCTCCAGAGCCACATGGCACTCCTGATTCTCCTGGGCCTGCTGACTGGGTGGCTGAGCATGTCATCATGCCTAATAATTTTAACACCAGAATAAATTACATAATTATACCTTTAGAAGTGTACTCTCTACTCGAATGCACATCATATAAAATTTTTGTTTGAATATAAAAACATAAGCATCTAAATAAGATAGAAAACTGCAAGCTTAGGTGTCACCGGTTCGAGCACAGTGAAAGCAAACCCCCATCCAAAGGCTTCTTCATCTTTCGTGATCAGGATTTGAGCCTAAATAGTTTTGCCGAACAACCTTCATAGATACTGGTTGTTTTATATTTGATAGCAAAGGAAAGAAGGGAAAGGAGGGAGAAGACAATGAAAATATAAACATAAAATAGGTTTTGATTAGTTATCCAAGGCTATCTAGGAGCCAAAGGCTCATTGAACTTAACTCTTGTATACACCAGTCCTGTGAATTCTATGTGTTTTTCTATGAAATCTACTTCATTGTCTTATTTTTATAGTGAAACTAAATCTCTTTATCTTACAAATAAAAAAAATAACTTTAAGAACAGTCATTACAGAATTTCAAAGTAAGCTATGGCAGTAAAAAATGAAAAGCATTCTTTGGAGCACACATTTCTTTTATAGAACTGGAGTTCTTGTCTCTTACTGGCGGTGTTCAGGGTCGACTGTGGTAACCTGAATTCTGGTCCTGTTTCATTGTTTATCAAATGTGGGGTAAGGAGATACAGTGATGTTGCAGGTCCCTCTAACGTGATGACCTGTGAACTCTAGTAATACAGGAGGCTCATGTGGAACCTAAGCATGTAATAAATAGGCCCAGGGAGGGTTTAATAAATTCTAGTCTCACATCATGTTTGAAAATTATATGCATTTCCATTAAAATGTGTTCTGATCATATTGTTCTTGATGGATATATTTTGACATAAACAATTCATAATGTACCACAGTGTCTGTTCAGTTCTTATGTACAGCATTTTCAAGCTGAGGAAATAGGAAATAGGAGAAAAGGTCTCTTGAATTAGAGAAACATTCCATATTTTTGCCATTAGGTAGAGAGAGAATTCATTTCTAATCCTTAGCCTGGGAGGTCACATTCCTTTTTAAATTGAGAAACAAAAGCCTGTTTAACGGGATTATGTAAAACTTCCTCCTTCCCACACATCTGGAAGACTATGCTGCCTAACTCTACAAAGCCCGATTTTCCTCAGAAGGAGCTCAAAGGAAGAAACCCAGTTATGAGGCCATAGATTCAAATGTCACAGCAAACAGCACCTTTCATTTCTCTCTATGAGCTCAGTAAAGTTGGGCCACTCATCACCAGATTTAACCCCAGTTCTTGGAAACAGGCTGAACTGTTCCACAAAAGAAGAATAAAATTCCAGGCATCCAGAGGTTTTTATTTTTTGAGATAGGAGGCTAGGAGGAAAGAACACATAGCACTTAGGAATTGTTTTGAAATCCTTAGTTAGCCAGGAATTATTCTCGAGTTTACGTGGTGGTTATTTACATCTGTTGAGGTTCAAAATCTACCTTGTCCTTCAGACATGGATCACAATTATCTTCTGAGAAACTCTTAAGTTTCCTTTGTTCTATTCTGTCTGGTTTCCCTCGGAATTGTTCCCTCATCTTGAACTGATGGCTTTTCTTGCCCTTTGTGGTAATAGGCTTCTTATGTGGAGCTGTACAATGTTTAGTCTTCATGATGGAAAGGAAATGTTAGAAAGGTCATGTGATGTATTGACTATCAGGAAGTTTACATTCACGGGCTGCACAGGGTTGTTAGTAACAATTAGGAAAAGAAACCCCACTGCCAGTAAAACATGGAAATTTTAAGGAGTTAGAGTTGAGGGAAGTTATGCTGAAGGGCCATGACAGTAGTCTGAGCTCAGAACCCAGACTCAGGACAACTGAAGTGCTCCCCAGGGATACAGTCTTGGACCTCTTTTGTGTGTATACCCTTCCTAGCCCCTGCCCCTAAAAATATATACTCTTATGATTTCAACCAGATCCTAAGCTGCCATTTCTGGGAGTCTGCCTTGTCATCTCCAATTGTCACTGCAGTCAGAGAATATCAGTTTCCAGTGTAGTCATTCCCTCAGTTTGTGCTGCCCAATGAGATAGGCACTAGTCACATAAGCCTGTTGAGCATTTGAAATATGGCTCATCTGAATTGAGATATAAATTACAACTTGAGGGCTACTATGAATGAAAGACTATCAACTATGCCATTAATAATTTTTATGTTAATTAAATGTGAAAATATAATTTGAATATATTAAATCAAATAAAACATCTTGAAAATACATTTGTTTCTTTAATTTGGGCCTTTCTTCTTGTTTGTTTTCTGATTTTGCCATGCTAGGAATTGAGTCTAGGACCTTGAACTTGCCAGGTAAATGCCTAGCTACCAAGCTGCCTTCCCTGCTGTGTTTCTTTAGTTTGTAAGGCAGTTATTAGAAAGTTGAAAATTACATTCGTTTATTGATTTCTGAAGGTAGAGAGGCACACTGTGGCATACATGTGGCGTGAAAGGATAAGTTGCATGAGCAGGTCCTCTCCTTCCATCATGTAGACCCCAGGGACCACACCCTGCCCTGGTGGCAGGAGACTTTCACATCTGAGCCCTCTGTCCTGCAAGCTGTAAGTCAGTTATATGGCCCCTGTGTCTTACGTTAGTAGCCCTAGACTATTGGGCTCCAGTCCATCATCTGTACAGTGATTTTCCTTCAAGTTGGATTTGTCTCTTGGCTTTGACTTTGTAAACAGAATAGTGGGAGTCTGAACATAGTTCTGTAAATTACTAGTTATATTACCTTGGACAATACTGTCTCTAAATTCCAGTATTAGCATCTCTAAGTAAGAACAAAAAAATTAGAGGACAATGGTTTTAGGTGAATGAGGGTTTGTTTGTAGACTCCTTAGCACAGTGCCTGTCAATCACCCTGTCTGTGGTTTATGAAACCCTCTAATTTCTAAGCCTGCAGTTTGCCATCTTTCTGTGTGTACCATAGTATGATTCCAGCCATACTAACCCACTGAACTAACAGCTCAGTATGGGTCATAAGTTCTGCAAATTCTGTTCCCTACACACATTGGCCTTTCTTGCTTGCTTAGTTTCTAGTTCTCACTTAGAACCAGTTGAGAGGCTTCCTTCTCCAGAAACTCTTACTTGCCCAGTTTTGAAGTGTTCCCACCACAGTCAGTCCATTCCCATTTTAAGGACAGAGTAACTATAGAAAAGGTACAGATTGCAACTCTTCAACTTGATAGCCTTGTAAAGAATGTCCTTTCCTCTCTGAAGGTCATTATTCTTTTAGTAAAAATGAAGACAATAACCTGTGACCTCCAAGAGAGTGTCACACACTTTTAGTGCACATTAGGGCACTCAACTTCATAAAACAATGCAACAACTAACTACATTGCATGGATACCCTCTATTGGGACTGTTTATTTACCCTTCTGCCTTTCCATCTAGAGTGTAAACTGCTGGAAGAAGTAGCATTGTATCAGTCAGTCATTGTACTCCTAAAACTAAGTGCAGTGTGTTCAAGTTAAGACCTCTAAGTCTTGTACATGGTACTATTAAATAGAAGAATGCAAAAATAAATGATTAAAGAATAAACACCACTTGCAGCTCAGAGAAGGGTTAGACCTGACCACCTAGAGGGATAGGCATTCAGGGTAAATTAAAATAAATTATGTTGACAAACGCAGTCAGATTGTGAGAAAATCAAGCAAAGGACATTTAAAAGACTTTGGCAGGAAGCCCACTGATTTATCCCATCAATCCTTGGGGAAGCCTTTGTTCCACCAGGTAGCAACCCTGTGAGTGACAGCTGGCACTTGGAAATCTTCAAGCAAGCGTCTAAACCGGGTAGCATGCCTTTAACATTTTCTTAAGTTCTGGAGATATGAAGCACAGTGTTGGACAGGACAGTCTGGAAGAGCTGCTGAGCTGTTTGGGAAGAAGAGCTGCACCCTTGATGTTTCCTCTTCCCCTGTGTTTGTTTTTATTAGCCCCCATTATTCTACAAAGTAGAACTCGTCCTCCAGACCTTCATATCTCCTGTCTAGTGCCGATTCTACTCCAGGCTGTTAGGCTGTCTACACTGGGGAGGCCTACAATGCGTGCTGTATTCAGATACTATTTTCCTTATATATGATTGATTAGGAAGCCCTGGTGAACACATAGAGCTAAAATGGTTACTACAGAAATTCAAATAGCCAACTTCAGATTCATATAAATAATGATATTTTTAATGATGGACCTAGAGCAGTGGTTTTCAACCTGTGGGTCTTGACCCTTGTGGGGGTTGAATGACCCTTTCACAGGAGTTACCTAAGACCATCAGAATTTACATAACGATTCCTAACAGTAGCAAAATTATAGCCATGAAGTAGAAACAAAGTAATTTTATGGTTGGGGGGTTACCACAACATGAGGAGCTATATTAAAGGAAGGTTGAGAAACACTGTCCTGGAGCTGATGGCAGATAGCGATTATGAGTTCTGACTATTCTCTTATTTTTTTCTCTGTCAAGTTTAATGTTTCTTTCATAATGACAAAGATTAAATAATCTTCATCTATCACTAATATAAGAAGCCCATTAATTCCATATCAATGAAAAAATCTTAATATAATTTTTTAAAATTTACTTTATATATATGGATGCTTTGTCTGGATGTTGTCTGGTTACCACATGTGTTCCAGGTGACCAGGAAGTCAAACGACAGCATCAGATCCCCTGGGACTGGAATTACGGATGACCACTGGCTGCCATGAGGGTGCTCTTAACTGCTGAGTCATCTCTCCAGCCTTTCCCCCAACCTAATTTTATGCTACTTCTTTTAATTAGAAAAACAATAGGAAGAAATTCATATAACATTCTCTGTACTAGGGAGAAGGGAGTCAGATATACCAGTTTTGTAGCAACCAATAAGAGTAGAAATTCACAAGAAATTAATAGTGGTAATAATTTCATTAATAATAGTAAGGTAATACTGTTAGGCCCTGGTCGCAAGATCCCTGAAAAGACTACCTGAGACACAAACTCTCCAANATGCACAAGCAAGGTTTATTGGAAGCAGTACAAGCCGTGGCGGGGCCTCGTCAAGCACACCAGCGCAGCGGAGGCCAGGGGAGGTACCCACCCCTTCATAAGCTCAGTTTTTAAAGGCAAAAACCCGCAAAGTTACATCAGTTAGGGGGTTCAGTACAAGTACATTTCTGATTGGCTTGGGCCTAAGAGCTTTCCAAAGTTCTTCTGCTATCTTAGTTTTGTGATTTGTCCGGTTGTTTGTCAAACTTTTTATGGGCTATCTCCTGTTTTGGGACATTCTGTGGTTAATCAGTTGCTACTAGATGGCCCTCAAACATCCTGGCTTTGTACTTTTGAGGTCCTGTAACCTATGTCAGCAGTTCTGGGAATTCAAAACTTAGGCCTGTTTCAAGCTGGGGTTAGGGACTTGCTTAAAATGGAGGAGCTTTGGCTCTTTATTTCCCCCTTCTCGTGTGCCTAATGGAACCCAATCATGGGTTTTGAACAGTTAGTTCATAAGTATTCCTCTCTATGTCCCTTTTGATTATGAGTATATACGCCTCCCAGGTCCCATGTTCCTTTGGAAGGGCGAACAGTTCTGCTGGTCGACCGTGGGAATGATGGACCCAGGTTACGTTGCTATCCACCTTGAGAGCCGTGGGTGTGGTCAGGACAACAACATAGGGCCCTTTCCATCTTGGCTCCGAGGTCCTGTGTTGGTGTCTACAGATCAGGACCTGGTCTCCTGGTTTGAACCTATGAGGGGTTGGGGTGGAAACAGCCTCATAAATAGCCTGGAGCTTAGGCCGAACCTCTCAGTGAGTGAGTTGGAGCCTCCAGATAAGCATCCAGGAGATCCTGGTCACCTAGAGAGGCAACCAGCTTCGTTTGTAGGCTAGGAATCATAGTTGGGGGGTTCCCATACGTGATCTCAAAGGGGATAAGTCCAATTTGATAGGGTGAATTTTGCACCCCAAATAAGGCAAAGGGAAGGAGAGTCACCCAGTCAGGCCCAGACTCTAGGGCTAATTTAGTTAGGGTCTCTTTTAGAGTTTTACTTATCTGTTTGACTTGTCCTGAGCTCTGGGGTCTATAAGCACAATGAAGTTTCCAATTGGTCCCCAGTGCAGTGACTATTCCCTGGCTTACCTGAGAGATGAAAGCAGGGCCATTGTCAGACCCTATCACGGCTAGAAAACATACCTGGGCAGAATTTTTTTTTATCAGTTTCTTTGCTACCACATGTGTGGTTTCATGTTTAGTCAGGTACTCCTCAGTCCATCCAGAGAAGGTGTCTATAAACACTAACAGGTACTTTATACCCAAATTTTCCTGGCTTGATTTCAGTGAAGTCCACCTCCCAATACACACCTGGTCGAGTTCCTCTCTGCCTGGCGCCAGGGTTGGACGGGGTTGGTAAGGCATTAGTCATCTGGCAGGCATGGCATTGAGATACTATTTCTGTAATAGCTTGGTTGCCATTTTGTATTTTTACTCTTGCTTTTCTCAGTAAATCTTGCATCCTTTGGTGGATCTTTCTGAGTACTGCCAATCCCATTTTTTTGGCAGAACGACTCGTCCATCTGCTGTTCTCCACCAGCCTTCTACTATATGAGTCATGGGTAGGGTGCGGATCCAGGCTGGGTCAGCCAGAGAGTATTAGGGAACCCGTGGCAAGTTCCTGACTCCAGGATCCACCAAAACCAGTGTCACCTTTAGGGTGGACATCACCTCTCTGGCTGTTTGGTCTGCCAGGTTGTTGCCAGTTTGAATTGGTCCAGTCCCTTTTTCGTGCCCCCGGCAGGGGGTAATGGCCACTTTTGTGGGTTCCCATATAGCCTGCAAGAGCTCCAGGATCTCATGTTTATTTTTGATTGTTTTCCCTTCTGCTGTCAGCAAGCCTCTTTCCCTGTGGATTGCCCCGTGGATGTGTGCAGTCACGAAGGCATATCTACTATCTGTGTAAATGTTCAGTTTTTTGTTTGTTTGTTTGTTTTTTAAGGCCTGATAATGAGTCACTCTGATATTGCTCAGCCAGCGATCAGGTGGCTGTTTTAGAACTGCCTCCAGGGCATGTGGGGTGGCAATGGTTAGATTTTGCCCCAAAGTCAGTTTATCAGCATCCTTGACCAGCACTGCTACTGCAGCTATGATGCATAGACAAGGGAGCCATCCCACAGCCATGAGATCCAGTTTCTTGGGTAGATATGCCATTGGTCTTTTCCATGGGCCTATAGTCTGAGTGAGCACCCATTTTCCTATTCTCTTGCTTTCATCTATAAACAGGTGAAAGGATTTGTTTATGTCTGGTAACCCAAGAGCTGGTGCCTCTAAAAGTTTCTGTTTCAGAGCATCAAATACCCTCTGTCTCTCTTCTGCCCATGTCAAGTCGAAGATGTTTTTGGTGACCTCATATAGAGGTTTGGCCAGCTCAGTAAACCCTGGAATCCACAGATGACAGAACCCCGTTGTGCCCAGGAATTCCCTTACCTGCATGACAGTCTTAGGAGCGGGTATTTTTAACTCCATCTCCTTGCGAGCATCTGAGAGCCATCTCTGGCCTCCTTCAAGAATGTATCCTAGGTACGTTACCCATGGCCTGCAGATCTGAGCCTTCTTGGCAGAGGCTTGATATCCCAAGCCTCCCAGGGCTTACAGTAAGTTCTCAATCCCTTTCCTGCAGATCTCTCTATCAACCTCTGCAAGCAACAAATCATCCACATACTATAACAAGCTTATGTCAGGGTTCTGGGTTCAGTAATCACTCAGATCCTTATGTAGGGTTTCATCAAAGATGGTAGGGGAGTTCTTAAAACTTTGGGGTAGTCTAGTCTAGATCAATTGGCCACTGACTCTGATTTCCGGATCATGCCATTCGAAGGCAAAATATTGCTGGCTCTTGGGGGCCAAAGACAGGCTGAAGAAAGCATCCTTTAGGTCCAGTACTGAATACCGTTGCCGGTCTGGAGGCAATGTGCTCAGTAGGGTATAGGGGTCAGGCACAGTGGGATGTACGTCCATTATTCTTTTATTTACCTCCCTTACATCTTGCACTGGTTGGTAATGGTTGGTGTGAGGGTTTTTGACCAGTAGCAGTAGGGGTTCCAGGCAGATTGAACTGGTTTCAGGACCCTGAGCGCTAATAACCTTATGTGGGGGATTAGTCCTCTTTTTGCTTCTAGGGGTATGGGGTACTGGCAGACTTTAACTGGGTCTGCATTAGCCCAAAGCTCCACATATATCGGGGGTCTGTGTTTTACCAGTCCTATACCCCCAGTTTCTGCCCATGCTGATGGAAATTTTTGTAGCCATCTCTCTATTTCTGGCTCGGGTGCCACTGCCTTCTGATGAAGCCTGTGTTCCTCAGTTAGGCTGGTGGTCATCAGTACCTGAACTGGTTTCCAGTTTTGGTGGAGTAGTTGACTCCCTTCAGCTGAGAAATAAATCTGAGCTTTCATTTTTGACAAAAGGTCTCGGCCTAGCAGTGGGTAGGGACACTCTGGTATGACTAGGAATGAATGGATTAACCATCCCATTCCCAAGTCCACTGTTCTTCAGGTAGTCCATGAATAGGGCTTGGTGCCTGTGGCCCCTGTACCCATGTTTTTCTGGTGGACATGGGCCCATCTGGTGTTAGGAGGACAGAATTCTTTGCTCCTGTGTCCACCATGAATCTTATTGGTTTCTCCTCCAGACCTAGGGTTACCCTAGGCTCAAGGAGGGGGTCTGAGCCCCATCTCCTCTAATCACTATCTCCTTTTGGAGTTGCTGGGAGCACCCTAGTGGTTGGGGTCCTTCATTCCTTTTTCTTAGGACAGTCTCTCACCCAGTGCCCCTCTTCTCTGCAATATGCACATTGATCTTTGCCTACCTTAGGTCTGGACCATCATTCCCAATCTCCATTCTGAGGGGGTCCAAATGATCCAGTTCCCGTTACTAGAAGTATCTCCTTCAGCTGCTCTTGTTGTTGCTCCAGGATCTTTGTTAAACTCCTCTCCTGCCTTTTTTCTCATTTCTCTTCCTTCTGTTCCCCTGTCTCTCTTTTGTTATAGACCTTTTCCGCCACTGCCACTAGTTCCCTAGGATTTTTTTCACCTAATCTTTCTAGCAACTGTAATTTCCTTCTGATGTCTGGAGCCGCCTGTTTGACATAGGCAAACATTACCATCTGGGCTGATTCCTTGGCCTCAACATCATATAGTGTATATTGTCAAAAAGCCTCTAGCAGGCGCTCCAAGTAGGCAGCTGGACTCTCATTTGCCCCCTTCTTGACATCATAGACCTTAGCCATATTAGTCGGCTTTCATCCAGCCGTTTGAGACTTGCCAACAGAGTCTGGTGATAAACCAGGAGCCTCTCCTTACCTTGTGCCATGTTATAGTCCCAGTTAGGGTGGGTGGAAGAAAAATAGGCATTGATAATTGCAGGGTCAGTGGTAGGGGCTGCTGTGGGACTCAGAACCAATTTCTGGGCAGCCTTCAGGATCCTACTCCTGTCCTCGGTGTTAATGCTTAGGAGCTGACCACAATCATCATAAGTGGGCTGGTGGGTGAAGAGAACAGTCTCTAAAAGGTTCCACTGGTCCGGCAGGTCTGAGGGGCAGGGCCACCACCGTGTCTGGCTGCGGGATGGCCCCCATCTGCTCCGGGTTGCTTGAGCTAGCCCCTGTGATAGCGGTTCTGGTTGGAGCTGCAGATTGGGAAGTGGATGATTAGTTGGTCTAGGAGGAGAGTAGAGCGAGGGGAAGAGTNCAGATTCCTCTGTTCTCCCTTGGATGACCGGGGGTTTTGGGTCCCCCTTGGGCTTCACCAGGAGCACCTGTGAGAAGGAAGACGTTAATGGGGGTAGGGAGCAGTAGGTTTGGGATCGGGGTCTGTGAGTAGCTGAGGCAAGAATGGTTTGACCCATGGGAAAGGTCCCTCTATCCTACCAATGAGTCCCCTCCAGGTGACTATGTAGGGGATTTGATCTGGATGGCCCATCCATGGCCGGAACACGATCTTCTCGACCCGGTGGATGAATCTGGAGTCAAAGGTCCCCTCCCATGGCCAGCCTATGTTAAAAGCAGACCATTCTGAGGAACAAAAATTTTTCCATTTATTTTTTTAACATTTACACTGTTGTTGTGAGCAATCTCCTTTACACCCCTCCAATGAGCTAGGGTCAGGTGTAGAGGGGGATGAAGGTGTGTTCACCATGGTTCGACCGGGCATGTAAACAGACAAAAGATGANCAGAGAGAGGTAGAAGACTACACTTACTAACAAGAAAGTCAGACAAAACAGAGAAATAAGGGCCCATAGCAGAGTTCCAAAGTTCAGAGGTTCTGGAGGTCGGAGGTCTAGGGAAGGACCCTTAACTGTGCTAAAAACCATATGGATGGGACGGGGTAGACCCAGCAAGGTCTCCTCGTCCCCAGAATACTCAGAAACACCCTCTGGGATGTTCGGGTGTGCGGCAATGTGGTCTCTGACTCGAGACCCCCGTCCAGACAAGAAGGAGGGACGTCTCCCAGCTCCTCCAGGTTCGCTTTCCGGGCATGTCCGCCAAAGCGAAACCTCTCAGAATACAGAGTGCCACCGGCAGCCAATCAGAAAAAGAGGAACAACGAAACAGATACATAAACAGTCAGAGCAAACCCACCCAAATGGCCGATGTAAACCTTCGGGGTTCGGGGTCTCGGGGCTCTTCGGGGATTGCAGACAAGTCCCCCAAGTGTTACGCCCTGGTCACGAGACCTCTGAAAAGACTACCTGAGATACAAACTCTCCAAAATGCACAAGCAAGGTTTATTGGAAGCAGTACAAGCCGTGGCGGGGCCTCGTCAAGCACACCAGCGCAGCGGAGGCCAGGGGAGGTACCCACCCCTTCATAAGCTCAGTTTTTAAAGGCAAAAACCCGCAAAGTTACATCAGTTAGGGGGTTCAGTACAAGTACATTTCTGATTGGCTTGGGCCTAAGAGCTTTCCAAAGTTCTTCTGCTATCTTAGTTTTGTGATTTGTCCGGTTGTTTGTCAAACTTTTTATG
>LZPO01028441.1:6682-21083 GCA_001675575.1 Neotoma lepida | reverse complement strand
TGCGTATGTGCACCAGCCCACAGAGGTCAGAAAAGGGCATCAGACCCCTTGGAACTGGAGTTACAGATGGTTTTGAGCTGCCATGTGGGTGCTGGGACTCAAACCCAGGTCCTCTGCAAGAGTGGTCAGTGCTCTTAGCCACTGAGCTATCACTCCAGATCATTTCCTACATCTTCAGGAGCTTCCCTCTGGGATGGAAAGCTTTGTCTTGGAGGACTGGCTACATAACAGCTCATCTCTCCTGCCCATCTGGCAGGGGTGCAGGGAACTCTTTGGCTTTAAGGTCCACTTTATTCAGTCATCTTGTAGTACTGTACCTCCCCTTTCTCTTTGTTATCTGTGACCATTTTTGACAAAACTACTGCTCCAATTGTCTGTTAAATATTATATGTTTGTGTTTCTTCGTATTCAGGCATCAGGAGCTCAACCAAGTGGCAGTTTGTGAATATTTTCATTGTCTATCCTGTTCTTTCATGTCCTTACTTAAATTTTGTAACTAGAAAATACTTTAAATGTACTGAGAACCATAGACCCCAGTCCAGCCAGCACTGACTGTATGTGCTTGACATGCTTACATTTTTGTCTCAATTTGTTCCCGTTTCCTTACTTTTCCCAGGGTGAAAGTGAAGATTAGAAGCCTACATATACAACTGTGGTTTGGTTAGCTTTTTATTACCTGAGTAAATTTTTGCTGTAGATAATATTATATTCTTTGGGTGCACAAATAATAATTTTATAACATTATCTTTAAAATGTATGATTGTGTGTGTGTAGGTGTGTGTGTGTGTGTGTGTGTGTGCGCGTGCACGTGTGGGCACACGTGTGTATGTGAGTGCAGGTGCCTGTGGAGTCCAGAAGAGAACATCAGATCCACATGCAGCAGGATTTATAGGTGGTTGTGAGCCACCTGATGTGGGTTCTGGGAACTGAACTTGAGTCTTCTGTGAGACCAGGGCAGGACATTCTCTTAACCATTGAGNCAATCTCATAATTTTATATTATCATAATTTCATTTTTAATCAACACAAGACCAATATTTTCACTGTTTAATATGTCTGCATTGCATTCTTTTTCCTTCATTATTATCATTGTCATTTGTAGACTTAACAATCTCATGGTATTTGTCAGGACATAGAATTCTTGGGCCTCAAATTTTTCACCATAGAAACTCTATTTCGTAAGCACTGAAATAAAACTAAAAAAATAAATGATGTGCTCCCAGCATAGGACCTCTGACCAGAGTGATAGCTTAGATGTAATTTTTTCCCTTTGGAATGTACATTTCTACCTTGGTTATACTGAATAGGGCAATTTCATCAGGATATGGTTTTGCAGATTTGATTTTTCAATAATTATTTCTCTTTCTCAGTGAGTCTTTTTGGTTTGCAATTTCATTTACAAAGGTTTCGATCTGTTATTTTTGACTATTACTTTTGTCTTGTGGGTGCCATTCCATTCTGTGTTTCGCTCTGTGCAATGTTCTATTTGGTTTCCGGAAATCTGTAATTCTCCAGCTGTGTTTCCACCTGCATCCAGAATGAATACTCTTCTCTGTATTGACAATACCCACTCCACAAGCACTTGTTGTATTTCAACAGTGCAGTGTCTTACTGAATGCAGCTGAGAACAAAAATCGGAAACCTCTGCAACGTGTTCGTGTTCTCACAACAATCACACAGCATAAGGGNGTGATTGCTCCTATTCCTCAGACTGAACTCTTGGAAGCTGCAACCTTTCCTCACTTGCCCTGGGATCTCTGTCTTCCAGGCCAGATCTGCTTTTGCTGAGCTGGGAATTGAAGTTAGGTCGACCCATTTTCAAATATCATCAACACTCTTGACTGTAGCAGGGAAAGCTTGACTTGCTCAGCTGCAGGAAGTCAATGGGCTGTGGGCAGGGTGTGCACCAAGACTGTGCTGGACACACGAGTTNCCTATCTTCCCTAGAAGTCAGATCAAAGCTGCACCCCCGTTCTCACTTCCTCACTCCTTGCCTGTCTTGATGAGAGGTCTTGAGTGTTGATTGAACCCACGTAAACTGTAGACAAGATGGCTCCGATGGTGGCCCCTGAAATTGCTGAGAGCTGGGATGTCTCTTTCTTTCTGCATGGACAAAACTGTGAACTTTCAAGAGAGCAAGTGGTGGCATTTTTCCTCATCTAAAGGAAAAAGTGAGTAATTCTGTGGTTAGTCCATGTGTGTCCCTTGAGCCTAGAAAGATAGGAAAAAAGCAGATAATTAAGTNATCTCAGAGTTGAGGCTGCAAACAAATAGGCTCTAAGAACATTTGCCCATAGAGCGATTATTCCAGTACTTGTTTACCGAGGCATTTACTTTTCTAAAGGCCAGCNTATTATGTTGTGCATCCTTTTCTGTTTCTATACTTGGATGTTCTCTTAGTTTTAACTATGAAATAAAAGGAAGGCTACCTTGAAGCATTTAACTATTCTTTACCAATAAAAATTCGAGAGTCAGATATTGGGATAAGAACCTGAATGATCAGAGAAGCTGTGGAGAAGCCACCAGTTACCTTCTATTTCTTCCATTGCTTCCTCCAAAAAGACTGAGATCCTCTCTCAGCTCCACCTTACTACTTCCTGTCTCCTATCTGTCTATAGTCCTCCCAAACTTCTATGGTTAATTTTGGTCAGCTAGTGGCTAGCTCTGCTCTTTCTGACTCAAAGCAAGCTTTATTTTCAGAATGAAATAACAATATCACACAACACTGCCTCCCAAGCCCAGTTCTTATAAGCANTGNCATACATTTTACATTTAAGTTTTTAATAGCCATTTGTCTTCTCAGTAGCACATGAGGTGGATAGTGTTCTTGTTCCTACTTTGTAGATGAAATAAAATGAAGGACNGAGAAGTTAAGTTCCCTGGCAAAGGCCAGCTCCAACATGTNGAAGGGTTCTTGGAGGGAGGAGTGAAGAATGAGGAAGTATTAGATAGAAATATGGACAGAGATGACAGGATAGCTTCGGGAGGGCCCTGGGTCAATACAAGGCTGCCTCGAGTTTTATTCTAATGGGCTTTTTATATATTGCCAAGGGGAGAGGCAAAAGACCTCCCCCTTTAAAGATCAAACTCAGTGTACAGACAAGTGTAGACCCTTCAAAAACACCTGGTAACCACGCTTGTGGCCAAATCATCCTATTATGCCGCTCTGCTTGGTAAAGCAAGCTCAGATTCTCTGACCTTGAGTAAGGCCTTACTAGAGAGGCTCTGTGGGCCTCCACACTCTCCTGCTTGTAGGTGGTGAACCCATATGTGCTCTCTTTTCTACCTACAAAGCTTGAGAACCACCCACCTNACTGACTGAGTTGCTGTCCCTACTCTAGGTAGGTCTTTGAAGTTAGCCAGGGATAGCCTTATAAAGTGTGTGCTGACTAGAAAGCAAGCACTCTGGGAAGAGTTCAAATCAGTCTAGTTAAGGATGTTGAGGGCGTGTCTCGGATGTTTTCCTCCTTTTGGATCGTTTTCACTCAGGTTTTACCATGGCAACTGTCTATCCTTTCAAACAGGTGTCCAGTCCTGCTGTAGTCAGTCCCAGGTGAACCCTGTTTCTAAGTGATTGGACTGATGTGGCCAGAGGAGGGTTTGAAGACAGGAAGCCATGAGGTCTTGAGCCAGGGCCTGTGTCAGCCTCAAGGTTAGGACTGCTTGCCGTTTCTGTTTCCTGTTCTTCCCTCCACCCCCTTTCTACATCTTTTTGATGATTAAGAATTTAAATCCAAATTATTCTCTGAAACTTATTTCTGCCCCCACAAACAGAAGTCTTCTTGGTAACATAAACTCTCAGATGAGCCAAGGCGCAGATATGTGGATATATTCAAGACAAGGGTGGTTGTGCCTATAAGAATTCTAGTCTTCTCTGGCCACCATTCTGCAACTCGGAACACATTCCTAGCGATCTGTGGANGGCTGTTCATGAAGATGCCAGGAGCAACAAGAGCTTATTAATGTATCAAGATGTGTTCACAGAAGACAGCCCGAGGTGCCTGTTGATTAACTACGTGCTCAGATATTAAAAATTCCTAGAGNAACTAGGCTGTGATCCTGTTCTACAATTTCCACCCATGGATAAAAATAGCAGGCAGAAGAACTGTGTAATAAGGAAATCACCATGGGGACAGCTGAGGATATTTGCTGGTGTCCCTCTGCTGGAGGACATTCACCTCTTTGTATCAAGCACTTCCTGGCTGCTATGATTCTGACAGAATTCCAGAGGTTAAAGAGTAGTGGGGTGGNCAGAGCACCTTGAGAGAAAGTTAGACTCTTCTGAATCAGCTGTGATACNANTTACTTTTTTTCACTTCTGTGACAACAGACCTGATAAGCAANTTAATTATCTTGGCTCAGNGTTTAAGAAAGGATACAGGTCATGGTGGGATGGTATAGTGGAGAGAGCACAGGGCAGCTGATCACACACTGCATCCACAGTCAGGAGAAGAAGAGAGGTGAATGCTGGTTCTCAGGGGGCTTTTTAAAAAAATCTTTTTATTCAGTATGGGACCCCAGCCCAGGGGATGGTACTTCCCACATGCAGGGTGAGCCCCCTCCCCCCAATTTAATCTCTCTAAAGCATCTTCACAGACATTTAGGGTGTATCTCTTGGTGATTCCAAAGTAGACAAGTTGACAATGAAGATTGTCTGCCACGTAATGATTTCAAATGTCTTTAAAGAATAAGATTTGAAAATAACTACCCAGGAAGATAAAAGGAGGCATACATCCAATACTCGTTATCACTCAGAGACTTGTTCCCCACTCTCATTCAAATAGAATTGCCCTTTATATCCTGAGATATGGATAATAATGCATTAACCANGAAAATCACTAGGTAGAAGAGGGCTGGCTAGGTGGGTGGGATTTTCTCCATTATGACCACAGTACTACTGTCAACCACTTCTTTAACTGGATGTTGTGNGTAACCCAGCCTATAGTCCACAACTATCATGACTCATTGACACAAAACACACGGCCTTTCAGGTTGTGGATGGAGGGCATGGGGTAGTAATGGAGACACATGGCCTTAATGGCTGTGCAGGGCATGAGGTTTACGACTTGGATAACGCTGGCAGCTGAGGGTCCCCTGAGTCTCTGGTTCATCCTTGAGCACAGACTGGTGTGGGAGTAGATGACACTGCATGTTGGGGTGAGCAGGAGCCACTCTGCCCAGGTGGCCATTACATCATGTGGGAATTTGAAACGGTTTCCTCTCCGGTCCTCNTTGGGTTTGCCTGGAAGCTCCATTGCTTTCCTCATGACCAGCTTGATTTTTCTCATGGGGTTTCTGTTCCTTTCCTTCATCACCTGCTTCCTTTCTTTTTCTCTTTATTTGCATGTCATCAGAGAGCACTATGGTCTGTCTGCAATGACTGCTTGAGTTTAACTGTGTTNAGTCCCTTCAGGTGTCACCCACATCTTGTTCCCCCCTCGTAGCCACCTCCCATCCAGGATGATCTGGCTCCTCTGCTTCACAGAACTGTGCTCAGTTAGCATGATGTTGCTGTCTGATGGGAAGTGGCTGTGGAGCTTCGAACTCCTCTGCCCTAGGGCTCAGTTTGAAGAGCAAAGGGTTCAGGCAGGCAGAGGAAAAGCTGGAGGTCCAGCTTCCATCTAATTTTTGAATTCAATATTCAAATCTCTCTTCTCTATGATTCTCCTCCCTGACATTTACACATTTTCCCTCTCTGATCTCCTGTCTCACTGTTAGCTGCCACATACCTGCAGTCACCAGCACAAGCCATTTTTAGGGACAACTTTGGGTTCCACTGGCCAAAGACAGGAATCTGAGTTGAAACAGGGCNTAGAACCCAAGTATTTGCACTTGGTCTATAAGAGGCTGCACAACCCAGCAGAGGNCTCCAGGGCTTTTGAGATCTTCCTGATTAATCTCAGCATCTGCATTGAATGGAAACAGATGTCTNGCTGGTTGGACCATCTCCAAAGCAAAGGTTATCCCTTGTGATGATTGACAGGGACTGTCAACCTGACAGGATCTGGGATCTGTTGTAGAATATTATTTCAAAGGTGTGTTACTTTTGTTTATGCTCTGGAATGTTTGTTTAATGATACAAAGATGTGTTTGATTAAATAAAATTCACCTGCGGTCAGGAGGCTGCGTCAGCAACTAGCTGACAGGAAGTGGTAGGGAGGAGCCAGGTGAGAAAGGGTTTATAAGGTGAGGCGAGGNGACACATGAGTGATTTTTGGAGGATGTGAGCAAGGAGAAGAGGTGAGCTACTTGCTATTCAGCCTCTGAAGGGCAGAATTCCACCTTAACCTTTGAATCTTGCGTTCTTTAGAGGGAGAGAGGTTTAGTTAAGTTCCCTCCCTAGCTTTGCGAGAGTTGAAGCCGCAGGGAACAGAATTCCCTCAGGCTGCAGCCCTTGTGGCCTAACCGCTGCTGGTAGAGTGGAGCTGCAGTTGCTGATTCAGACAGCTATGGCTTAAAAGGCAGCAACCATTTAAAGAAAGGACAGCAGGAATCACTTATGGGATAAACTTCTAGGTGTGTCTGTGAGGAAGATTCTAGATTTGGTTAATTGAGAATGGAAGAACAACCCTAAATGGAGCTGGTGTCATTCNATGGGTTGAGGACACGAATGGAAAGGGAAAATCCAGCAGAACACCAGCATTCATCTCTCTGCTTCCCAACTGAGGACACAANGGGACCAGCTGCCTTCCTCTCATGCTGCTGAGCCTTCTCTGCCATGATGGACCTTCCCAAAGGTGCTTCTGTCAGGTTCTGAGTCTGTAAGACCCTCACAGTCTCTTCTTTAAGACAGCTCATAGTCCCCAGAACCTGCCTCTGAAGGCAACTGTGGGCTTAGCCAACTCACATAGGCTTCGAAGAGAAGAAAAGCATCTTCCCTTTTTTATGCACAAGGGTTGGCAGTNGTGAATAGCTTGCGTTTAGTTCCATCAGANTCACTGTCTTTGTTTATTCAGAGAAAAATGCTTCTGATGGAGGAAACANGTGAGGGGGGTAGAGGAGGGGTAGACTAGAAGCCNGGAGGAGTAATGCAGAATGATAATTCATAGCTAATATGATGCTCATGAGTGCTCACCACCCAGCACGTCCNCTACCTGAGCTAACAGCAGTGTGTGTGTCACTCACTGCAACCTATGTTATCTCAGTGATTCCTGATGACAGTTATCACCATCTATAATTTACAGGATCCATGAAGCTGAAAACNTTTAAATTACAAATCCACAGCTGGAGAGTGACAGAGCTGTAGCTTGAAATTTGTCTCCTTTATCTCGGGTCTCAGGCAGCTGAGTCCCACATCGGAAAGCCACCGACTTATTTTATTAAAAGCAAAACAGCACAGAGAGAGCATGCAGCATGCTTGAGACCCTTCTACAGATTGTCGACAGCATTAACTATATAAACAGTAAATTGATTAATGGATTTGCATCTTAAATCTACTGTGATAGAATTTCCTACCATCTCCAGAGACAGTTAGATGCATCGTGAATATCCAGAAGTCTGTCGACAAGCCACTCCTGTCCTCTTCTGGATTGCATTATCAATCAGAAGCACGAGCAGGGTGATCAGGAGAGAGGGGCAACCACAGCTCTGTTTTTCTTCTACTTTTAGAACACACATGCTGTTTTTCCAGTGGTCATATATATATATATATGTGTGTGTGTGTGTGTGTGTGTGTGTATGTGTGTGCATGTGTGTGTATACATATATATAAATTTTAAACATTTGATTGATAATGACCTCTTAGATGCAGTAATATTTTGTACTCCAGTCAAATTATGATTTTTATCAAACTTAGTACATTTGGACAGGCTCCTCTGGCCCCAGATTATAAGTACATTTAAATAACATTGGCATTGTTGACAGAAGACATAGTAGGAGAGTTTTATTTGGATTTAGAATGTCCCACCAGGGCTTTGGTACCAGCTGATACTACTATTGGTAGGTGGAGGAACTTTTAGGAGGGGAAGCCTGGTGGAGGCCTAGTTAACAGAATTCTGGGACACCACTGGCTCTTCCTGCCCATTCTATTTGTTTTCTGGCCACAGCGAAGTGAGAGGCTTCCCTACCACAAACTCATGCTGTGGGAATTCTGCTGTGCCACAGGCATAAAAGCATCAGCCAAGCGACTGTACATGAACCCTCTCCTCCGTGAAGCTAGAACAGACATTTCTTTTTAGTTTTCTTTTTCCTATGGCAAGGATGGAACCAGGGCCTCATGTATTCGTTGAGCAAGTGCTATACTGTGAAGTCGAACCCCAGAGCACCCTATTTTAAAGTTATTCAGGTATTTGTTATAGCAACAGAAAGCCAGGCTGACACAAAGGGTCTGCAGAAAACAGCCTGAACTCGTCGGACTGGAGGAATTCGATCCACAAAGAGCATGAAGGCGCTCAGAGAACTGGCATCTAATTGTTAGACGTGATTATCACCCTGCTTCTCCAGTGTTTTTTCCTAAGTCCCACAAGTGCTGAGGACACGATGGATGAGGACTTTTACACCCGTTCACAGGCCCTTCTGTAGCAATAACAGCAGGCTGCCCAGTGGTCACAGTAAAGAGTAGAGGCCAAGCTGGCCACCTCATGAGGACAGACTCAGTTTTCCTTATGGGAGCCCTTCAGTGAAAGTCACAAGGACCGAAAATGCTTGTGGAAAAACAATTTTTTTTTCTAGTTTCTAGGGGTATGGCTACACATGGGAGCATTTTTAATGAATAAGGAATATGAAGGGATTTGAGAGACAGGTGAGTGCTGGCCAGGCCTGCCTTTGCTGCAGAGGGAACAGTGTTGATCCTGGAGGTTCACAGATCCATTTCCATTTGCCTCAGGTCTTGGGTACTGCCAGCTTCTTGACTGTTTGTGGGCAGCCTGTGCTGTTTGCTGGCGCCAGCTTCTGCAAGTCTCTCAGCACTGATCCTCCTCTACCAACAGAGTTCTGACAGAAGCAATGGACAGGAGCAAAGCCAAGGCCAGTTTCCGGTTCTTCATGCTCATTTCTTTTCTTTCTCTGACATGGTGTGTAAGTATCTGTGTCACCCACCATACAGTCTTACTCATTTTACNTGGGTTGAATGAAAACTCAGACTAGGACCAAAACAGTCACTGCTTTGACCTGAATATTAGTACTCTTGTGTTTTTCCTTCCAGGCCTCTGAAGGGAGAGGTCCTGTTGGGTTTTGTATGCTTTCCACAAAGGACTTTTGTCTTCTATTCTCCTCTCATGGTAGCCTATGGACCCAATCACATTGCTGGACAATTGTCAAATTCAATTCACCAACTCTATATTTCTCTGAGTGTTCAGACNGGAGAGCTAGGTAATAAAGAGCTAGGAGGATGGAACTAANGGAGTTACTGCTTGCCCTGGAGGCAAGAAGGGGAGGCACAAAGGTGTGAAAATACATGCTGAACTAAATGCACACCAACAAGCGTTCACACGACCCATTTGACTGAAAATTAGTCAAATAGGGAAAGAAGACAGGTACTAGGAAAAGGAAACCCAGACCAGACTCTTTGTTCTACATCCTTCTGAACACTTGGTACCTGGTCCACTTCCATCCTGTGGGCTCATCTCTATGATAGAAGCTCTGATGAGCATGCTTGTACCAGAAACATGGTAGAAGGTAGGACTTGGGAGTCACAGGACTTGGGAGTCATGGTGAAAAGTTGTATTTTCACTGCGGCAGTGATCCATTTATTCCCTGTGCACCCTTGGAGTCTGCTTATTGAAGTGCATGAGGTCATTGAGGGCTCCTCCCATACTGGTATATATTTTCTAAACTCACATTAGTTTAGGTAACTCGTCCATCTTTCACTTACCTGCTTGTCAAAACCTTAGGAATTATTTCCAATAACACAAACCTCAAATGTGCATAAGTCTCCATTCTCCTGTCTTGGCTTTGCAGGTCTGAATCCATCATTTATCAGTGGATGCCTTTCAAAGCCCTGCCCAGGCTACTGTTGCTTCTGCTCAGAATCATGGGTCCTCCCAATTGTTTCATTGTATTATTCATCCTTTTCAATACCAGGTCTGTTTTTCACCCAATGCCTCCGTGACTGTGTGTAGAAGATAATCAAACAAGGCTCCAGTTTCACTATGAGGTTCCCACTTGTCCAGGAACACAGGCCATCTAAGAAAGCAAGTTAGTTCTAATTTCCCCTGGAGAAAGCTGGAAGGGTGGGTATCGGGACCAGTGTTCTCCATTCTTTCATGCTCCTGGTGGACCTCAGAGGGTGGCTTTTCCAAGCCCAACACATCAAGAATTGTTGGAGGAGGTGGTGGACACACACCTGTAATCCCAGCACTCAGGAGGCAGAGACAGATGGTTTTCTGTGAGTTCGAGGCCAGCCTAGTCTAAAGAAAAATGCTTGAAGGACCCTGACAAGTTCAGGGGTTCACTTGGAATTTAGTTCTGCCCTTTGGAAGTACCCTTCTCTGAAACAAGTGATAATGTGAATACCGATAACTTCATTGTATCCAATGTATTGACTTTCCCAGAAGCATCTACCAGAGCCGCCTCCTACAGTAACTCTGGGTAAGATTGTCCACAGCTTGACTTCCAAGAGTAGCATTGTGGGTTCAAAGGTTACCTTATATTTAATTCTAAATAATTATACTTTGGAATGGCTAGAGAGATGACTTAGTGACTAAGAGCACTTATTGGTCTTGCAGAGGACCCTAGTTGGGTTCCTGGACCAATATAGTGGTTCATAACCACCCTTAACTCTAGTTCCAGGATAGCTGATAACCTCTTCTGACTTCTGCAGGCACCAAGCGCACATGTGGTACACATACATACATGCAGGCAAAACTCACACTTAAATCTAAATTTTTATAGTTTTAAAAGGAAACATATTTCTTCCTCTTCCTCCTCCTCGTCTTCTTCCTTCACTTCTTCATTTTCTTCTTCCTGAGAACTGCATCGTATTTTTACCTCAGCTCATGAGATCTTAGGGCAGACATTCTCAAAGTAAAAATATTATAATGTGTTAATAGCTTGCGTTTCCAGTGAGAGGACTTTCATTCCCATGCTGAGTGAAATCAATAACTTAGCAGCTGTCCTCTACGTGCCTGTATTATGTATTACAGTCATTTAGTGAATTCAAAGAAATTTCAAGGACATCCATGTTGAGAAAGAATTTTAAAAAACCTAACAAATAGGATATAAATGTAAGTTGAATAAAATAACAAAATACCCCATATTTTAAATACATGGTCCAATGACTTCCTTTGACATTGATACATGATTCAGGTGCAAAGGCTCTTCAAAGGCNTTATGAATGAAGTGGACTTTGAACTAGACTTTGAAAGCAGTTTTAAAGAGGTGGATATGGTATAGTAAACACAAATGGGGGATATGGGTTGTGGTGGGTTTAATGAGAATGTCCCCATAGACTGTACATGTTTGAATACTTGGTCCTCAGTTAGTGGAACCGTTTGGAAAGGATTTGGAAGGGTGGCCTTGTGGGTGTGTCACTGGGGGAAGACTTGAGGTTTCAAAAGACTCATGCCATGGCCNGTTAGCTCTCTCTGCCTCTTGTTTGTGGATTAAGATGTGAGCTCTCAGCAATTCCTACCTCTAGGCCTTTGCTCTTCCATCATGGATTCGAATCTCCTGAAACGGTAAGCCCGATTAAATTCTTTCCTTTATAAGTTGTCTTGATCGCGATGTTCCCTCACAGCAGTAGAAAAGTAGCTGAGACACGAGTCATCCCACATATTTAGGGCAAAATATACATCTTGTGGGGTCTTGACACACAGCTAATAGACCAAATAAGGGTAGAAAATATCAGAGTTTGGTGACAAGTGATGCCCTGGAATCCAAACAACTTTCCTTGCTGCTGGAACAAAATACCCAACAAAAGCAATGTAAGGAAGGAAGCATTTATTCTGCTTCATAGTCATAGACTGTTGGGGTAGACAAGGCCTAGTGGTACTAGCTTGAGGCAGCTGATCACATTGCATCTGTAATTCAGAGTAGGGAGNNTATGAATGTTGGTGTTCAGGCCACCTCCTTTTATTTGATCTGGGATCTGGGCCTATGGGATTGTGCTGCCAACCAATGGGTCTTAATCTAATCTAGATGATCCCTCACAGGAACACCCAGAAGCTTGTCTCCTAGTTCATTCTAATCCTGTCAAGGAGACAGTATTAGCCACTACTTGTTATAACTCTCGGCAGATACAAGATGTGCATCTTAGTCTCTTCACCTGAGACTATGTGTTGTCACCTGTGTCCTTCCCTGACTTAGGTGTTTGTGACCATGACTTGAATAAATCCTTATAGAGAATCCAAATCCCCAACAAATGGAAGTTGCTTATTTTTTGGAAGCTGGGACATCAATATGCTTAGCTGGGGGGAATCTCAAGTCCAAATCAGAGCCGAGCAACTATAGTGGATTTCTCTGGAGGCTGAAATGAATTAGCCAGCTATTATCATATTCACAAACACATAAACATCTTTTCCAGCCTGACAATTTATGCTCATAGGTGCAAAATATGCTACTGCAAGAATCAAAGAGGAGAAAATGAGGAGTTGAGGGTGAGGTTGGGAAAGTGTGAAAGCCGTTTGGAAGGATGGTGATTACACGTGCAGAAGATGAAAGCAGGCTCCAAATCAGCCATGACGCCTGCTCTGTCCTACCAGANAGCATGCCTTTTATGAACATCATCTGCTTCAGTGTAGAGATTTTATAGAAATTCAGAGACCCGTGGGCCTGTGTGCTTGTTCAATGGGCCTTTAGCGACACTGAACTGAACATAGACCTTGACAATGACCACTTTTGAAGAGACCCTAACTGATGGCATGATTTGGAGCTTCAGTTCTGAACTGTGACCTTGGCTCCTCACATCTCCCATTATGGTCCTGGTATTTGAATTCCTTTGGTGAGGATTTATATNTTATCCATATTNTAGTTCCTCCTTGAAGCATTGCTATGAGGCTGCTTTGCAATAACTGTTGCCTTAGTGTAGCATCTTGTTTCTTTTTTTCAAAAGACTTACTTTATTTTTTGATTGTGTGTGTTGNTGTGTGAATATGTGTACAGGTGCCTGCATGTGGTTCTGCTTCTTCCTCCAGATCGTTGGTGCATTGGTCCACGAGGCTGGAGGGAGCAGAAACAGGGAACAGGGTTCAGACAGCTGTGGGTACAATGGAGAAAGCCCTCTGGGAGATGACTGTGGTGAATCAGCTCAACTTTATTCCAGAGTACAGGAAATATATAGGATTGGGGAGCCTGGGGACAAACCCTAACTGGCATTAAGTGGCATGCTCCTATCATAAGGCTTTGTATGTGGTAGCAGTGTTGTGTAGTAAAGCTCCTAGCACAAGTCTTACTTACCATATATGTAGCAGGGAAGGCTTCTAGCAGGGAACTGTGCCAAGGGTCATGCTAAAGATAAATAAGGCATCCAGGCTTAGAGACAGCTTTCAGATAAGGTCAGTCCTCCAGGCTCAGAGATATTCTCTAGATAAGGGCAGGTAGAGAGCAGGAAGTCTTGCTGGGGGGGAGGGCAAGAGGAAGGAGTCCTCATGTTATTGAGCTTTGGAGAAAGCTACCAGGCCGTGATAGACTCCAACCTCTGATCGGCAAGTCCTTCCAACACCTGCAGGGTCCAGAAGAGGGCATTGAGCCCACTGGAGCTGGAGTTACAGGCAGTTGTCATCACCTGATGGATGTACTAGGATCCAAATTCAGGTCTTCTGTAAAGGCAGGGCACTCTTGTANTGACTGAGCTATCATCTCTCCAGCCCCNCACCTTGATCTTGACCTTGCTGTCTACTGATTATCTTTTTGTTTGCTCAGTGGTCTTCTGCTTTTGGNGGTGGTGAGTGATTTCCACTGTAGGCTGGATATTTGGGGTATGATGTCATAGGACTCTGGACCTTACCTTCCANATGTGNNCCTGCTTCAGCCACCTTCCTATGATGCNCCTCTACTAAGAGATGCCCAAGGGCTGCCTCGTTACTGNCAAGTGACATGANAGNGCTCTGGATTCCCTCTTTGTCTCTGCTGATGGGCCAGGGCTCTTTCANACTGCNCAGGGTTAGCATTTGTGCTCAGAGGGAGGAGTAGGGGAAAGCATGAATAGTCCATTTTCTAGGAGGACATCTCTTATTTCTGTTTGGATTTCCTTNTCATATGATACCNTTTATTATGTATTTGGGACCCTTAATGTACTNTGATTGCTTGANTGGAGGCCATCTAAATTACTCCCTGATCANTCANTCTTCAACATGGTAATGTCTTATGGAANCATGACACAGCAAATAAAACATNGAAAGAGCAATCCTCCTTTGAAGTAGGGCTAGTGCCCTGTAACCATGGCAACTGCATCATTCATTACCTAAACTGTGATGTCAAAAGTGAGGGTAAAAGAAGGTGCTAAGTCAACTAAAAAGATGCAATTT
>LZPO01028438.1:22715-32797 GCA_001675575.1 Neotoma lepida | reverse complement strand
TCTAATTTATTGCTCCAAGCTTCAGGTGCATGCTGGACAGAGAGATGTTGAAATGGAAAATAAATGTACAAGGTCACCAGAGCAGTTATTAGCATCAGAATCTACCCATAGTGTAGTTTGCATTATTTTGAATGAGAAACATACACAAGTACATAAGATAGAAGCATGCATTTACACAGATATGCATAAAGTCAGTACGTGCTAACCATCATCTGGAAAAAGAAGTGGAGAGTTTCCAGAAATGAAGATTCCATTACTCTGAATGTCTTCATCTTCTCATTTCCCACTCCTAAGGAAACTAGGAGAGGAAACAACACATCTGAAATGGAACATGATATTAGAATCTGTGTTTTTTGCATTTGAGGGTATAAATACATCCTAAATAACATAAGCTAGTTTTGCTTATTATAAAAAAACTGCATAGAGTCACACTGTGTGCATGCAAATTTGTGTTTCCTTCATGCTAATGAGTTTGTACATTTTACCCATAATGTTGTATTTAAGTGTTTACTTCATTCCCTTTCCTCAGTAAAACATTTCATGGTTCATTAGTTCAGTGAATACACTCAGCAGAGTTAACACCACTTTCATATTGAATTTCATAAGCAATGCTCTCAGAAATATGTGTGTATGAACATTTTTGTGCACAATTATTGGTTGAGGCCATGCCCAGAAATTGAAATTACTAAAGTAAACTTTATACTTCAAAATANATATACATACATATACATATACATGTACGTGTACATATACATATGCATCATATACATATACAGATGTATATAGTCAATTACTGCATTCCATTCTACTCTAAGTCTCTTTGCTATCCAGTCTCTCACTCCTGGCCATCCAAGCAGTGTAGAGGATGGGCTTGGGCCTCAAGTTAACCCAAATATTAGTTAGCCACCCCCACAAGCTCTGTACCACTATTATCTCAGCACATCTTACAGGCAGGACAGATTGTAGATGGAGGGTTTTGTGGCTGTTTTGGAGTCTGGGTTTCTCTTTCCATAGCTTGCAGAGTATTTTCTTGTGCCAAAGAGATTAGAATGTATGGGTGAAGGCTTCATGCAGGTACCAACTGGACTTCTCTACATTCGATGAGCTAGGAGGATGCTGTTCCTGGTAATGGGGCCCCACTGTCAGTTTTCAGAAAATGACCTTCTGCCCTAGTATCAGCTTGGGATTTTTTAGGAATCTTCATGAAACCCCCTCAGCNGACAGCTCAACCAACGAATGCAAGCAAGTCAGTCTCACCCCTGGAAGCCATGCCTGGCTACAAAAGATTGACAGATTAGACTCTGTATCCTCCATTACTAGTAGTCCTCACTAGGGTCACCCTCATAGATTCCAGAAACTTTCCACTGCACCAGGCTTTCACACAAGCTCCTGAATGCCCCCCAATTCCAGCAGTCTCTCCCCACACTTTCCTACCCCCTGTACCTGATCTTTCTTGCTCTTGTCCCCATATGCCCCCAGTCCATCTGCAAAATTTATTCTATTTCCCTTTCCCAGAGAGTTCTATGCATCCCCCCCTAGAGCCCTCCTCATTACCTAACCTCTCTGGGTCTGTGGATTGTAGTTTGATTATCATTTTCTTAACAGCTAATATCCATGCTTTGGTCTGTCCTGGGATCCCTATCTGGGGTGAGTAGATGTGTGTGTTGTGTCTCCCCAAGGAAAATTTTGTCAAACAACACCATCACAGGTACATATACACAACAACAGTTCTTAGGAACTCTCCTTGCTTGCTATGGAAATTTAAATTTTGCCAATCTGCTGTATCTTTTTGTAGGCTTACTTTTTATTTATGTATTTAGCTTTATGCACAAGCAGATGTATCTTCAAACTAATGAAGGATTTGGGATTCCTGGTAGATAATGGTCCTTCTGGTCACAGTATCTCTCTTCTGTAAAACCAGAGGATGGATGTAGGGGTGACTCCTAGGTATATTCTGTAATGATAGAATCTATATATACCATAAGGTGCTGACCAAAGCTTTTTTTCAAGGTGTGAATAATATTAAATAACAGATATTTCTGTGCTGTGTGTTTACAATGTGCAATGGCAATGATTGACACTGGATACTTTAATATTTATAATTTAAAAAATACAACNCTAAATAAAATTCAGTCTCTGAAATATGTTTGTTTTATTACATTTATTTGTTTGGGGGAGGGACATGCAGGTGTGCCACAGCATGCTGTGGAGTTCAGAGCACGGAATTNAAAAACTGTTTTCTCTTTGAACTACATGAGTCCTGGGCATCAAACGTGAGTCATCAGGTTGGATGCAAGTGCCTTTTCCTATTGAGCCTCCTTGTTGCCCCAGTCTCCTAAAACCTAACTACTTTACCCTCTGTCCATTTCACCATTCACTAAGAGGTTTGCAGCTGCTCACATACTCATTGGTGATTTTTATTTCCTGCTTCTGAAGTCTATTCAAGTCCCATTGCTTATTTCTCTTTTGAAATGTTTGTCCTATTGATTTCGCTGTCATTTACATATTATAATCTATTTTTCATCTCACAAATGTACATATATTCANGTATTTGTATAAAGTATCACCTATTGATATGTCTCTTTCATGTTTGACAGGTTTCTCTTGTCAACAGCAGTTGCTGATATTAGAATATAGTTGACTTTGTAGTTGCTACTGTTAATTGAATGTTCTCATTTCTTTCAAAAGAAATATTCCCCGATATGATGGTGACAGAAGATATTTACCAATATTCTCTTTTTTAAGTTTGGAATTGTAGCTTTATTTTAGAAGTTCTCATTAGCTCTTAACATACCTTCAGTTTAGGGGTTCGTTGTAGAATTTATATCTAGTCGACTTTTCCACATGTATAGTCAATACCTCTTCAAGACTTACTGGAAACCCTTTCTGCCTTTCCTGGGGCCTGGCAGGCTGCCCCTCTCATCAATGCACTTCTTATTGACTGTAAAAGTCCTTTTCTTTTAGTATATGTCACCTGTGCAGAGTGCTCATGGAGACCGGAAGAGGTGCTGAGCCCTGGAGCTGGAGGTACAGGTGGTGGTGAGATGCCCAATGTGGGTGCTGGGAACTAAACTCAGATCCTCAGGAAGAAAAGCACTGCTGCTGAGCCAGATCTTTAGCCCCAAATGGTGAGCTTTCTTGTCAGCCCATTTTTTCTGTATTATAAATATTATAAATATCTGGAAATACATGAAACAATGCTAAATTTTGTTATGATAGTTTCAACCTAATTTTTGTAATCTAAGAAGCACAATTGCCATCATTTGGGGGGGGTTCAAGTTATATGGGCTATTTGTGTTAGTTGAGTCAATTTACTGGAATTATACTGGATTGATCTACCAATGAATTTGTAGAGAAATAACAAAACATTAAACATTGTAGTTGATGTAATGTTAACTCTCTTCATGTGTCTAGAAATATCTGAGATGCTTTCACATGGCTTTGTGTATTTTAGTTTAATAAGTTTCATGTGTTTTTACTTTTAAATTGTTTCAAACATTTATGTATTTAGTGTGAGTATGTACGTGTGGCTGTATCTATGTCTTTGTGTATACATCTGTGTGTATGTGTGTATCTCTCTTTTTTTCCTCTCTCTCTGTATATGTGTGTGTGTGTGTGTGTGTGTGTGTGTGTGTGTGTGTGTGTGTGTGTGTGTGTGTGTGTGTAGGAGGGGGTGGCGGTGTATGTATGGAGGGAAGAGAATGGCTTACTAGAGTCAATCCTCTCTTTCCAAAATGAGAGGCTAGGGGTCAGCTCGGGTAATCAGACTTGGTGGCAATCACCTTCACCATTGAGCAATCCTACCAACCCTTGTTTCATATTTTCAGTATCATAGTGCATTGATTACATATCTTCTTAGACCTAAATATATGAACCTAAATATATGCTATTTCTAATGCTATTGTAGAGAATATCTTTTTTTAATTTTTTTGTTTTGTGTATGGAAATGAAACAGGGTTTTATGTTCACTTTTTATTTACATACTTATGGTTTGCTTATTAATATTTATAAACAGAAAATAGCATCCTTGACATTTCTATATACATAATGAAATCATCCAGGACTAAGAATTTAACTTACATTTTTGAAGTGTTTATGTCTTTTATTTCTTTTCATTGACCTACTGTATTATTAAATAGCAAGAACAACAACAGGCTGTGAGGTTCCTTATCTCAAAATAAAACTATTTCATATTTTACACAGATGATCTCAATTCTAGTTACAGAAAGGTTTGTGTGAGACAGAAATGATATATTTTCCTATTAATTATTGAAAACCCCCATTATAATGTTTCGGTGTTGAATTACATCAGGATTCTGCTAGTGTTATATAAAATTTTTCTCTCTTAGCATGACACTGTGACAATTGCATTAAATGTGTAGTTTTTAAGCATCCTTCAGTTAAGCTTAAAGATAGCCTAAAAATTCTCCTGAAAATACAAACAATATTGCTGATTTTTAAAACGTTTTAACTGAGAAAATGACCACCTGGTGATGCTGGCAAAGATGGTAGAATGGAGAAAAACAAACAAAAAGTCATCCTGATGGTGGTCAGCAAAACGGCAAAGTAGTCAGAGCTGAGTATACAACCCATAAACCAACCAAGAGTGCAGCAACCTTGAAATTGTTTACTGTAAATAAGAAGATAATTATGTAAATAAAACACAATAGGAGTTCTTAAATTCAAACTCACCCCACTCATGAATTCAGGGGCTTTGGAGACGTGTTCTTAAGTCCCTGACACTGGAGAAAACAGATGAACAACATTTTTAAAGCTTTTTTTTATTTTTAACTATGTGTGTGTGTTGCAGGGTGGGGATGGGAAAGTATGTGCACATGAGTGTAGGTCCCTGCAGAGGCCAGGAGATGCTATTGGATCTCCAAGAGCTGAAGTTACAGATTGTTGTGAACTGTATACATGGATGTTAGAAAAGGAACTCTGATCATCTGCTGGAACAGAAAGCCCTCAACCATTCAGTCACCTCTTCGGTCCCAAAGATGAACGTTATTCTAAAGGAAATATAGCTGCGTATTTTGACTTATCTGGTGATTCTATGAAGAAATGTCTCGAAATGTGTGCCTTCATTTTTCTAACATGGGATACATCCAGGGCTGAGGTGGCTAGGCTTTCTGTATCTGTCACAACACTTATAGAAAAAAGTTTAGTTGACACTCAATGAAAAGAAGTCAGAGTGAAAACAGAGCAAAATAAACTTGGAAACTTGGAAGGAAACTGTACGCCATGATTGTTGGGGATACAGCTTCAGAACCTTTACCAATGTCAGCAGAAACATAGACTGCCTGCAAAGAATCAGACATTTTTCTCCTTGTTGTTTGTTTGCTTCCTTAAGTGTACTTAAAGACACTTCCATCTATGTATATGTGTGTGTGTGCTCATGTGTATGGGTTCATATTTGGGGTACATATACACATGTGTCTGAGTGTCTGTGGCAGCCAGAGGAAAGCTTATGATGCTATTCCTCATGTGCCACCTTGTTTCTTTTGCTTTTCACTTGGCCTGGTACTTGCTGACCAGGTTTGGCTGACTGACCAGGGAGTCCTCAGAGTCCAGCTGTCTCCACCTCCCCAGGCCTTGGATTACAACAGAGGGTACTATGCCTGGCTTTAAATATTAACTTGAGTTCTGTGATCAAAGTGGCTCTGATATTGTACAGCAAGCATATTACCATCTGATTGGTATCTAGTCTTCTCAAGTTCTCTAGTTGATTACATTATCATGAAACAGTGTCTTTGGTAGACACACAGGACAAACATGCAAGACTTTATGGAAGGAGCTCACAAAAACCACTAAACAAATAACTACACAANCAACACCAAACAAGTAAAATAATAAGTAACAGATGATTATGATAGGAAACAAATAGAAGTTTCTCAGTTATTATAATACTTGGAATGAGAATGAGAAGAGGTACCAGAGGCTTTCAAATGCAAACTTAAGCAAGCGTGCATTCACACACACACACACACACACACACACACACACCAAACAAACAACAAACAAACAAACAAAAAACCCATCAGTGAAATTGAAGAAAGGACTGTTAAGAAGGAGGAACAGAAAAAATAAAGATAAATACTACAGTCACAAACTATGTGATGCTGTCAAACATGTTAATACATACATTCAAATTAAGCCCCTGAGAAGAAGAAATGACAGAATGAATATCTTAATATACAACACCATAACATTTATTAACTTAGATAATCCTTAAAGCCAAAGAGACACTCGGGGAAACATTTTATGACTGGCCAGTTGAAAACCAAAGCAAATGAGAACTATGCAAAAGGCAAAAAGAGAAACAGTTGGACCTGTATGGGAGTCCTCCACATCACAATCAGCCATTTTCCCATTAAAGATTATGGAGATCAGACTTCCAGGGAAGATGTCAGAAAGGAGGCTACCTCTGTAAACTAGAGAAGGACAGCATTCTGATAAGAAAAAAGACAATGGATCCTAAGGAAAAGAGCCAAAAGGACAACGGAAAAGAATGGGAAGAAGAGCCATGAGATCCAGATGAATCAGATGACAGCCTCAACTGATAGTTTCCTGGTGTGATAGGAGGCCGAGACAGCCTCCTAAGGTCAACCAGATGGAAGTTGGGCAGTTCTGCAGTCACCATGGGATGAAAGCCTTCATAAGATGAAACTCAGTTGCAGTTTCTGGTCTGGTATGTAAGAGATCAGCAGAAACTCATTTTATCAAAGTGTAGCACCATCTTGAGAGAGAAAATAGGCTGTGGGGGCTGCAGAGATGGCCCAGTGGTTAAATGTGCTTACTGATCTTGTAGAGGACTTGGGCATGGTTCCAGGTACTCACATAGTGACTTAAAGTCACCAATAACTCCAGTTCCTGGAGATGTCATGCAATGCCTTTTTCTGGTTTTCATAGGCTCCCACATGCATGTGATATACATAAACTCCCATAGGAAGACACAAGTACACATTAACTAGATAGGTAGTTAGATGATAGATAGATAGATAGATAGATAGATAGATAGATAGATAGATAGACAGATAATAGATGATAGATAGAGAGAGAGATAGAAAAATAGATAGATACATATATACATACATACATACATACATAGATTGATACATAAATATCTAGGTACATAGATGGATCTTTTTAAAAACAAATGATGAGTCTCAATAGGAGGATTACTTGCTATATAAGCATGAGAGGACATGAGATCAAATCCCCAGCACCACATAATAAACTGTTCTTGTCTGTTTGCCTGTAACTCCAGCACTGTGGACTGGAGACAGAAGATCACTGCCTGACAGCCCAGCTCCAGGTCCAGAGGGAGACCCTGTCTCAATACAATTAAGGTAGAAAATAAAAGAATGGGGTATTTAACATCTTTCAGTGGCCTCCACACATAGTTATACATGTTATACACACCCATATACATAAGTGTGTAACACACAAATGCACAAACACAATGCATTTTTTTATTCAGTCATAAGCAGTAAAATTATACTATTTTGAGTAAAATGAGAAGATCATCAAGTTAAGTGAAATAAACCAGACTAGGGTGAACAAATATCACATTTTGTGTCATACGTATGTGGAATCTAGGTTTTATGGTCATAGATATATGTGTTCATACTTGAATATGTGCACACACATGTGTTTGTGTGTGTGTGTGCACATGTGCATGTGTGTGTTTTTGTGTGTGTGTGTATGTGTGTTATGAAAACATAAGGGATTGATTTGGAAGGCAAAAGGTATCAGCAGTAGGAGGAATAGTGAAGAAGAGACTAGTGGGGAAGGAATATGATCAAACTATATGGTATATAAGTATGCAAGTTTTAAAAAAGTTTTGCAAATGTTTTCTTATGACATATGATTTATTTAAAACTGTGTCTTAAGTATTTTAAGTACATAAATCTTTCTAGCTATCTTTTATGGTTTTTAAAAATTCAGTTAGTTCCATTGTTGTCTTTCAATACATTGAATGTGATTTAAATAGTTTTAAATTTGATAAGACTTTATTTTTGCCCCAGTATAATAGATAACTTTCATAACTGTACAGCACATACTTTAAAATAAAATTTTGCTTTATAATATGAGTAAACACAGGAACGTGGGCAGCCACCACCTGTAAGTTAAACTCCTAGAAATAGGAGACAGTAAATACAAAAGTGTCCTAGAAGACAGTCTCAGGGACCCAGCAGGCACAGATGTCATAGGTCATCACAGGTCAACAAAGGAAACATAAAATTTGTGGAGATTTTAAGCTGCATGACTGATGAAGAAACAGGTCTGTGTCAGCCTTTCTCGTGCTTCTTGTAAGGTAGCTTGACTGTGGCTCCCAGTCCTGTGCCACCAAGTCTGCCTTCCTGACTGTAAGAGTCTGAGACCATGCTGATGTAAACAGGCAGGTGAAGATAAAGTTTTGTACTTTGGTGACATGTTGAATCCCCACCTTAGAATACTACCAAGACCAATTGCTGTAACACTTCAATATAGCTGGTTTACACGAGATTCAGCAGAGATCATTCTGTAAGACCACCCCGAGGGACTCCATTCTGAAATATGTAACACTAAGCCAGATTTTACATTTGTCTTTTGTATGTTGGCTTTTTATCTACCTACTGCTCTATACTACTTAAAAGGGGGTAATAAACTCACCTCGTCTAAAAGTAAATTTTTCTGTGCTCAAGGATTTTCATTGTTTTTCTCCTGAAAAGTTTAGAGCAAATTTAACCTAATGATTGATTTGTTTTATTACGCAATAAAAATGAAAAAATGCTCTTCTTTATTTATTCATCCATTACATAGGTGAAGGAAACTTCATCTATGCTTCTTCAAATATATCCTCTGACCCACCCAATTCCCTCCTGTTATTTATCATTTATATCCCTATGTTGCTTTCTCTCATTGTTTTGTTTTCCTTGCCACATTCTGGAAGATTTCTTCTGATTTATCATCACAGATTCTCTCTTATCATTATTATATGTGTTTGTGTATGTGTGTGACATGTGTGTGGGAGGAGGTGGTTGTGCCACAGCACGTGCAGAGGTCAGAGAGCAATTTTGTGGAATCAGTTCTCTCCTTCCACATCTATGTGGGTTTCAGGGGTCAAGCATCTTTGCCTACTGACCCATATGGCTGGTTCCATAGATTATTTTTGAACATTCTATATTCTACTGTGCAGTCCACTCATTGTGGTCTTAATATTGGATAACTATGTACGTTCAAAATACATTTTGCTAATGAGGATATGCATGGTGCATGATTACCACATGGTGCAGAGGAAACATCTTGCATATGAAATAGCCTATTCTTGGGGGTGATGAAAGCTAAGATACAGGGCTACTTGTTTGGAATGAAAAGAGCATTATGAAACCATACATTTAAATTTTTGCTTAATGGAAAATATAAGCCTTAGGAATGGGTACCAGACAAGGATGTCTGCTTTTATTACACTGGTCAGCACTGAGAACATTTCATTTTATGGAGCTTTACAATATTATGCTTCCAAGAATGTCACCTTTATTTTTCTGCTTTTTTAAAAGTTCATCTCTTTATTTTATATCCTGGCCGCAGCTTCCTGCCCCAATCTCCCCTCCTAGTCCCTCTCCCCCATTTCTTTCCTTGACCCCCCAGCTCCCTCTTCTTCAGTCTCCATCCAGGAAAGGACAGGTCTCCTATGAGTATCTATAAAACATGACATATCAAGTTCCAGTAAGACTGAGCACCTCCCCATATATTAAGGCTGGGCAAGGTGACCCAGTATGAGAAATAGGACCCCAAAAGCAAGTAAAGAGTTGGAGACAGTCCCTATTCCCACTGTTAGGAGTCTCATGAGAGATTGAAGCTACACAGCTGTAGTATATATGCAGAGTGCCTAGGTCAGTCTCAAGCAGGCTCTCTGATTGTTGGTTCAGTCTCTGCAAGGCCCTATAAGCCCAGATTAGTTGATTATATGAGCCTTCCTGTGATATGCTTGACCCCTCTGTCTCCTACACTCCTTTCTTCTTTCTTTTTTTTTTCTAATAGAAAGATTTTCATTTTAAGAATCATTTCACTTTCATTTAGGTGTGTGTGTGTGTATA
>LZPO01028438.1:0-20615 GCA_001675575.1 Neotoma lepida | reverse complement strand
CACCCACCCCCAATCCCACCTTCTCCAACACAAGGTCTCCCATGGAAAGTCCCCAGAGCCTGGTACTTTCACTTGAAGCGGGTCCAAGACCCTCCTCCCTGTGCCTAGGCAGCACCAGGTGTCTCACCATAGGAATTGCACTCCAAAAACAACCAGCTCGTGCACTAGGGATGGATCCCGATCCCACCACTTGGAGGCCCCCCTAAACAGTTCACTCTAAACCACTGTCTTGAGTATCCAGAGGGCTCATTCCAGCAGCATGGGGGACACTCCACTGCTATTGGTCCACAGTTCATGCATTTCCACTAGTTTGGCAGGCCATCTCAGTACATTTTCCAGTCATGTTCTCCATGTCCCTTGTTCATACATTTTTTCCTCTCTCACAACAGCTGGACTCCTGGGGCTTGGGTTGGCGCCCAGTTGTGGATCTCTGCATCTGTTTCCAACTGTCTCTGAAAGAGGGCTCCTGGGGGCTCTTCAGCTATTAGTTGACAGTTCATGCATTTCCACTGGCCATTGGCTGGCCATCTCTATATACCTTCCCATCATGATCCCGTTGTCCCTTGCTCACAGAAGCCCCCTCTCTCTTCTGTCAACTGGACTCCTGGAGCTCAGTCTGGTGCCCAGCTGTGGATCTCCGCATCTGCCTCCAATTAGAAAATGGGCTACAGATCTAAACAGAGAATTCTCAACAGAAGAATCTCAGATGGCTAAGAGATACTTGAGGAATTGCTCAACATCTCTAGTCATTAGGGAAATGCAAATCAAAACTACTCTGAGATACCACCTTACACTTATCAGAATGGCTAAGATCAAAAACACTGAGAACAGCTTATGTTGGAGAGGATGTGGAACAGGGGGAACACTTCTCCACTNCTGGTGGGAGTGCAATCTTGTACAGCCACTTTGGAAATCAGTATGGCAGTTTCTCGGAAAACTGAGAATCAATCTTCCTTAAGACCCAGCTATATCACTCTTGGGCATATACCCAAAGAATGCTCAATCACACCACAAGGCCACATGCTCAACTATGTTCATAGCAGCATTATTCATAATAGCCAGAATCTGGAAACAACCTAGATGCCCCTCAACTGAAGAATGGATTAAGAAAATGTGGTACATATACACAATGGAGTACTACTCAGCAGAGAAAAACAATGACATCATAAAATTTGCAGGCAAATGGAGGGAACTAGAAAATATCATCCTGAGTGAGGTAACCCAGACCCAGAAGGACAAACATGGTATGTACTCACTCATAAGTGGATACTAGATGTAAAGCAAAGAATAACCAGATTGCAATCCACAACTCCACGGAGAACCCTAGGAAAGATGCATAGACTGCCCAGTGAGGAAGAACTGGATGAAATCCACATGGGCAGACTGGGGGTGAAGGTGAAGAATGGAGAGCAACAAGATGGAGGATGTGAGCATAGGGGAACGGGAGGTTCGAGTTGGAACAGGGACACAGTAAGAGAGCAAGGAAAGAGATACCATGATAAATGAAGACATCATGGGAATAGGGACAAACAGAATGCTAGGGAGGTTCCCAGGAATATGCAAGGATGACCCCATCTTAGACAACGAGAAGTAATCGAGAAGGAGCCTGTACTGACATACTCCAGTGAGTATTCACATGGATGAAAACCCTATCTGCTACGTGGGTTTAATGAAATAATAACCCGAGCCAATTCATCTGTTGAAGGACATTTAGGTTGTTTCCATTTCTTGGCTATTGTGATTAAGGCAGCAAATATATGTGGAGTATGATATCTGTCTGTGTGTGTGTGTGTGTGTGTGTGTGTGCGTGTGTGAGTGTGTGTGCATGTGTATGTATGTATATGTGTGTATATGCATACATATATTAATATATGTGTATATATTGTATGTATATAAATATAATCAAAAGTGTCTGTCAACTTAAGAGTGGGTGGGTATGGGAGGTGTTCAAGCTAAGGTAAAAAGGAGGGCCTGGAAGGAAGAGAAGGAAGGGGGGAGTAATATAATACTGTTGCAATTAAGAACACTTTTTATAAAGCCTAAACCAACCTTCCTCACAACCCACTGAACTAACAGAGACTCACTAAGGTATTCTGCTAGCAGCAAGCAGGCTGGAATGCTAGCAGCTTGGGCCGAGGAAAACTGGGACTCCTATAGAGCACAGGGCAGGCACAGGTCCCTCTCACTGGATAGCATTGTTCTCTGAGATTCTTATGAGTGAATACCTGTGTATCGGAGGAGAGGAGGAGCAATTAGAATAATTTCCCCTTAGCATGATAACATGTTAGAAACGTTCAAGAAAAGCCACTAAAGCATTATTAGAAGAGATGTAACATATCCTTAGAAGTTCACATTCAAAAGAATGAATAGATTTTTAAGTCTTTTTTTAGTTTTACTAAATATAGAATGAATAAAAGCTATATTTATGGTCTTTAAATCATATCCTAGTGGATGAGGAATAAAGCTGTTAAACACAGACTTCTGGTCCTGGCATGGCTGTTACCCACAACTCACAGCTGCTCGTGTTACCTCAAGAAGAGCAAGGCAGTCAAAAATTCAAGCATGAATGGATAGTGACCCAGAAACCCCACTCTTGGAGGAGCTATTAGCAATTGATGGCTGCTTTTGCAGGGAGAGTCATTCACTCCTGTTGAGGCATAGCCGGCTGGTAGGTCATCCATACCCCGGCAATGGCTCTACACCCATGTACTGTTGGCAGCATGATTGGTCCCAGGTATTATTAAGAACAACAACAAAGGAGGGCATGAAGGTGGCAGAGTGAAGGCATAGGAATTAGGGAAGTGAAGGGACTTAATATTGGATGGATATGATCAAAATACATTGCACAAATAAAAGTTATAAAGAATAAATTTAATATATCATTTAAATTATATATATACATATATATGTATATATGCTCAGATATCATTCATTTCAGTCTTAAAACTGTTAACTTTTAGACATGAGATTAAAAAGAAACACCTCTAACACAATATATCGAAAAATTTAATAAAAACACACATATACTTTTTAAAGTCATGTTGGCACAGAAGGATATACTCAACTTTCTGAAGCCAAACTTAGAATTCCAGCCACCAGCCTGTATTCCCTTTAGAAATGATTTTAAAGGACTAGCATATGATAATGGATGTATTTTATATAGTTGTGGAATTTCAGAAAAATAAAAAAATTGGAACCTTGAAGAATAGCAATTCTTCATAAAATTAATGTGTTTGGGGCAGAGCATGCCACTTATTCTTGGCACTTGGACTAATCATGGGTTTCTGCATTAACTCGCACCTTGTTCAGTGAGAAGCGTCTCTGATGAAGGCTAGAAACAGCACTGATCTAAGAGTATAAACATGAATGTTTAGAGAAATGTGACAATCAATGGTGCAGCTGCACACAAGCTGCCCTTCCCCCACCAAGAAACTTTCCACTCACACTCTAACAAGAAACTCAAATTAACTTCCATGGGCACCACACAATGATGACATGTAAGTAGGAAGTGGGCTCATTGAGAAGAAAGGTACAAATAACAGAATTAGGGGGATGAAAAAAAATTGATTAAAATGACTAAAATTCATTGTATGAATGTATGAAACTGCCAAACAATAAAAAGAGGAAAAGGTGATACATTTGTTCAGAGTGTTTTCTGTCTCCTTCCCTCTCTCCCCTCTCTTCCTTCCCTTTTCACATGTGATGGGGACAGAGTTTTGGACATGGCTGCTCTTGCTAAGGTCTAGGTTTATCAAGGTATACTACCCATGACCAAAATGTCAGCATGCTCATGAAAGAAAATTAGCTATGATCAAGAGAAGGAAATCAGACAGTGAATGCTACAAAAGTCAGGAAAGATTAGAGTGAATTGTTGGTCAAAACTATAAAATGAAACCCAAATTTCAAAATACAATTACATTCTGAGGCTTTGATGAGATGACAAGTGTGTGATGTTGGAGAGTACTGAATTTGCTTAAAAATATAGAGCCAAGTTTAATGGTGCAGCCAAGGCATGCATTCAATATTTATATTTTATTTAATATCTTGCCCATGCTTCTGTTATGAGAAAGGACTTCAGTAAGGCCAAGTTCAAAACCTTGTAAATTTAATACTATCCAACAAGAAATGAAAAAAAGCCACTAAAATGCACATCGTCAAATTCTTACTGGTGATGGATTTTCTTCCTCTTGAAGGATTTTCAAGGAAAAGTCTTGAGAACACTCATCAGGATCTTTAAGGAAAGTAGGCAATGTAAGCATAATTTATTCTTATTCACTGACCTCATTCAAAATGCAAAGCAAATTAAAATGAATTTTAGACACTGTTTATGAAAACTAATTTCTTAAAGTCTTTTTATTCAGTATCTTTATTTGATTTGATTTGATCTGTTTTATTTTTTTTGTGTGTGTATGAGAATGAATGCATTGTTGCATGGTCACATTTGAGCACATGAGTGTGTAAACCAGAGGTCAATGTCAGTATTCTTCCTCAATCAATTCTCCATCATCCCCTACTTTCACACCCAAACTTGAGTTTTCTTTCTCCATTGAGTCCAGTTTGTGTTGTCCAGTTCCTCCTGGGAAAGGGCCTACCAAGGCATGTGTATGACCTACTAGGAGTCAAACACTACAGAAAACTGATACCCTCTCACTCACCAACCATCACATGGCAATTGTTCCACCTTCCCCCTACTCTTTTTGTTTGTTTTGTTTTATATGGCTTGTATGACTTGATGTGCATGAGTCTTTTGCATATCATAATCACTGTAAGTTTATATAGTCATCTGCTCTGTGTCCTGAAATCATTGTTTCCTTGATGTTATTTCCTATGTCTCTTATAATCTGCTTGTTCCCTTTTCTTCAACGATCTCTGAGCCTGTGGTGATAGGTATGATATGTATGTCCCATTTAGGGCTGAACACTATATGAAGCCTCTTATTCTATGAACATTGACAAGGAGATGTATCTGTGTTAATTTCCATCTACTGGTCGGGTGGTGGTGGCACACGCCTTTACTCTCAGCACTCGGGAGGCAGAGGCAGGTGGATCTCTGTGAGTTTGAGGCCAGCCTGGGCTACCAAGTGAGTTCCAGGAAAGGCGGCAAAGCTACACAGAGAAATCATGTCTCGAAAAACAAAACAAAAACAAAAACAAAAACAAAAACAAAATCCCTCTATTGTAAGAAAAAACTTCTCTGATGAGGGCTGAGTGATGCTCTGGTCTATGGGTATAGTGATGTCATTAGGTATCCTTTTGTACTATGTCCATTAATCAGAATATTAGTAATGGGTTTTCTTTTAGGGCCCACAACATATCAAGTCACAGGTTCTTGGTTCCTTTAACAATGCTAGGTATGGGTTCCATCTCATGAAGTAACCTCAGATCCAATCAGGAAGTGGTTAATTACTCCAATAACATTCATGCCACTGTTGTAACAGTGAGCATATTTTGTCAGGACAATATAGGTTGTAGAGTTCACAACTGGGTGAGATTGGTGATCACTTTTCTCTTTAAGTACCATGAAAGCTAGATAGTAAGAATTTAACTTCCAGGTAGATAACAGCTTGATTTTGCTATGCTTTATGACTCAGTAATAGGGTCTTATAATCAAGTTTGGTGGGTACTTGAAAGTGTTTTTAATAGCCAATAATATTCCATAGGACAACACCACAAAAACAGGTAACTCATTCTTTTTGTAAGTTGTTTCTTTTATTTTTGTGTAATTAAAATATAATTACATCATTTCTTCCTTCCTTTATTCTTGGCACTGTTTTTTGTTGTTGTTGTTTTGTTTTGTTTTAATTTATTAGCATAAGGTATCTAGTTAGAGGTTAGGATATTTCCCCTTCATTGCACATCAACTCTATTAAATCTCTTTTTACATAGGTATGTGTTTAGGAAGCTACTATAGTAATAGGTTTCCATATGAATTTCTCAAAAAGCTTTTGATGTTAATTATCCCTCTACATATTGCCTCTGACTCCTTGCTTTTTCTTTCCCCATACCAATTTAACCCTCCCTATTCCATTTCTTCCTGTCAAATCCTTANGCCACTGTCTTTTACTTTCCTTCCCTTGAAAGCATTCTTTGCCATGGTTCCTTACTAAATTTATGACTTCTACAAGCATTCCAAATAGAACACACATAGCTAAAAATTCATAACTACTATCCATAAATAAAAGAAAACATGCCACATTTTAAGGTCTTGGTTACTTCACTCAGAATGATTATTTCTAGCTCCATATCCCTTAATATCATAACTTTATCTTAACAGCTAAATAGCATTCCATTGCCTAAATATACCATATTTCTACCATCTATGTAGTAGTTGATGGACAACTAGGTTATTTCATTTTCCTGGCTAGTATGAATAGAGCAGCAATGAAGATGAATGAAAAAGTATCTCTGTGGGAAGATGTAGAATCCTTTGTGTATATGCTGGAGAGATATATAGCTGGATCATTTGGGAGATCTATTGTCAATAATTTGTAGGAAACTCCATGCTGATTTCCATAGTGATTATAGCAGTTTTCCCTGGCACCAGCAATGAATAGATGTCCCTCTTTCCCCATATCCACACTAACATCTGTTTTCACTTGTTTCTTTGATCTTAACCATTCTGCCTGGATACAATAAAGTCTTAAAAGAATTTTAAGTTTGCATTTTCTGAAGACAAAACATGGTAAACATTTTCCAAAAAATTCCTAGATAATTGTATTTCATCTTTGGAGAGCTCTCTGTTTGGATCCATGCCCCATGTTACAATTAGTGTGTTTTCTGGTCATTTGAGTTCATGGTGTACTTTAAATAGTTACCCTCTGTCAGATATGTAACAGGTAATACATTTTCCCAGTCCATGCACTGCCACTTCAATTTAAAGATGGTGTCATTATTGTTTAGAAGATTTTAGTTTCACATAGTCCCATTTGTCAATTTTTTATTTTAATGTCATGCTATTGGAGTTCTATTCAGAAAGTTTTTTCTTGAGCTCATAAGTTCAATATTATTCCCTACTTTCTCTTTTCTCAGGTTCAGTGTATCAGGTGTTTTGTTGATGTCTTTGATCCATTAAGAATTGAATTCAATGCAGATGAGAGACAGGCATCTATTTTTCTTCTTCATGTAGCTATCAAGTGTGTTGAAGATCCTGTCTTTTCTTCAGTTTGCCTTTTTGGTTTCTTTGTCTAAAATTAGTTGGCCTTAAGTGTGTAAACTTGATAAATGTGTCTGCTATTATGCTAGCACCATGCTGTTTTTAATAATATAGCTCTGTAGCAGGTATAACTTGAAATCTGGGATGGTGATACCTGAAGAGCTTATTATTCAATATGGTTTTGACTATGCTGGTTGAGTGTGTGTGTGTGTGTGTGTGTGTGTGTGTGTGTATGTGTATGTGTGTGTGTGTTTCTAAATGAAATTAAAGATTCTTTTTTAATTTATGTGAAAAATTGAATTGGAAATATGATGGAGGTTGGGATAAAGCTCGAATCTGCTTTTGATTGGATGGCTGACTTTGCAATATTAATCCTACTCATCTGTGAATATAGGAGATCTTTTTATCCTCTCATGTCTTCTTAAATTTCTTTATTCAGTGTCCCAAAGATTTTCTTTTGTTATGTCTCAAACATGGGACAAATGGATGAGGTAACTATTTGATATCAAAACAGACACTGGCCACAAGGTTCTCCCTGAATCCCTCAGTCCCTACCTTCTACAGGGTTTGCCTAGCAAACACTGCTCCCTACCCTAAATTTTTCCAGTCCAGGGGCTGTACTGCCCTTTCCCCACCTGCCCTTTTCTGTATAACCCAACCATTTTGGTTACCTAGTCCTTTCATCTACTCTCCTGGCCAGTCTCTTGGCCCAGACTGGCCCTTTATAAAGCAGCTGCTCTCCCCTCTCCTCTGCCCCATCTCCTCATATGGCCCAGATCAGTCCGGTCATGTCCACTCTGGACTCTCCCAAATGTCCCTGCCTCTGGCTATGCTCTCTCTTTTATCTATAGTAAACATGCTCCACCATACCTAGGAACAGTCATGTCATTTACTTTTTTTTTTCATTCAATTTTAAAATTCTCTCACTTCCTTAGTTCTATTCATTCCAAGATATTTTACGGAGACTGTCTCCCTGATTTCTCACTTTATATATAAGAAGACTACTGATTTATATGCATTTATTTTCTATCCTACTACTTCGTTGAATTATTTAGCAACTGTAGAAGATTTATGGTCGAGTCTTTAGGGCAGTGGTTCTTTTCCTTTTTTCTTTTTTTTAAATTTATTTCTTTGTGTTTCTCACATCATGCATCTCCATCCCATGCATTTCCCCATCCCTTCATATAGACGCTCTACCTTTGCAACCTCCCCCTGAAAAATAAAATAAAGTTTAAGAGAAAAAAGAAGANAAAGAAGAAAATAAAAATAAAAATAAATCTTTCATGGAAACTGTGCTGTGACATAATGAGTCATGCAGTAAACCCTTTTATCCATACATTTTTACTTGCAAGTGTTCATTGCAGAGTCATTGGTTTTTTTTCGAGGCCTCTGGTTTCTGCTACACTATCACACTATCAGTGCTGGGCCCTCACTGGAATTCCTCTTGATTAGCCTGCTGTTGCAACTGTGTTGCAGAGATCCTTCAGCTTTGGGTCTGCAGGACCGACCTCTTCAGGTGCTCCAGCATATCATAGATGATGCGGATGTTGGGGTGGGTCAACTCATAACCCTGGTACTTGGCCTGAGTAGTTACAGGATTGGTCAGCTGGCCAACTCTCCCTGGTCCCCACCACCAGGATGNGATTTCCTTCATTGCCCTGGCTAGTTCACCCCTTGCAGCAATGAACAAGGCAAGCTGCTCGTCCTTCTGCTTTCACATCCTCAGGGGCCCTGCTCCCACACCTATGCCTTCAGGGCTAATCTACTGTGTTGCCTAGGTGTGGCCCAGTTGTAACAACTAAGGTCACTCTCCCGAGTTCTGCAGTTGATGAGTGGCAGGAACAGCTCTTCTGCTCTTATGAATTCAGGATCAGCTCTCCCACCTGCCTCAGGAGCTGATGTGAGGTGGGGGGATTTCTCCCCTGCCCATGCCACCACATGATGGATGAGAGCAGATGAGTAATGGAGACTGCTCGACTATGCTCACAANTTTGGGACTGGCTCACCCACACCTCTCCCAACAACATTGGCTCTATTGTGCTGCCCAGGCAAGGTGCAGGGCCTANGGCAGCGGTTCTTAACCTGTGGGTCATGACCCCTTTGAGGGTTGTGTATCAGATAGCTTGAATATCAGATATTAGTATGATGATTCATAGCAGTAGTAAAATTACAATTATGAACTATCAATGAGATAATTTTATGTTGTTGTGGGTTACCACAACCGGAGGGATTGTATTAAAGGGTCACCACATAAGGACGATTGAGAACCTCNCTTTGGGTGTTTTAGAAATAGAATTATGTCATTTGCATATGAAGATATTTTGACTTCTTCCTTGACTTTTTGTATGAACTTCATCTCCTTCATTTGTCTTTCTGCTCTGGCTAAGACTTCAATAATTATATTAAACAGATATGGGAAGCCTGAAAATCCTTGTCTTGTAGGATTGTACTGGAAATACTCTGCATTTTTCTCTATCTAACATGTTGTTGGCTGTGGGTTTATTGTATATGGCATTTTTATTTTGAAATATATCCCCTGTGTGCCTAGATGCTCTAGAACTTTTATAATGAAGAGATATTTGATTACAAAAGCCCTTTTTTGCATCTGATAAGATGTTTCTGTCCTTGGGTTTATGTGGTTGACAGCATGTATTGATTTACACATGTTGAATCATAAATGCATTTGTAGATTGAAGCTGACTTCATCATGGCAGATAATATTTTTGGTATATTCTTGAATTTATTTTACAAGTATTTTATTGAAAACTTGCATATCTGTGCTTATTATAGATGTTCAAATAAAATGTATGATTTTATTTCTTTGTTGGAACTGTCTAGCTATGGGATTAAGGTAATTCTGGCTTCATAAAAATAATGTGGAAATGTTCCTTCCTTTTTATTTTACAGAATATTTTGATAATATTAGTGTTCTTTCAAGGTCTGATAAATTTCTGTGATGTATCCATGTGGAACTAAGCTTTTGTTCCTTCTCAATTATTGTTTCTATCTCATTGGTTGTTATAATACTATTGAATTTATTTACTTAATCTTAATTTGACTTTGGATATCATATAGATTGAGAAATTTATCCCTTTCCTTTAGAATTTCTAGTTCAATGTAATATAGATATTTAAAGTATGTCCTATGATTCTCTAAATTTCTTCAGAATCTCTTGTAATCTCTTATAATGTCTCTCATTTCATCTCTTGTTTTGCTGAATCCTATCTCTCTCTCTCTCTTTTGGTTTGTATGGCTGAAGAGTTCTGTCTCTTGTTAACATTTTCAAAGAAGCAACTCTTTGTCCCATTCTTTGTATTTGTTTCTGTTTACTTGTAGACCTAACTTCTATTTTCTCTAGTGTATTGTCTACTCTTNTTTTTTGAATGCCTTCAGGTGCAGGATTAACATATTAATATGAAATCACTCCAGTTGTCTGATATAGGCACTTGTATACTCTTTCCTCTTAGGATTGTCATCATTATGCCCCATAGATTGGGGTATGTTGTGTTCTCATCTTTATTCAATTGTAAGCTTTTTTTTAGTTTCCTTTTTAATTTTCCCCTGACATAGTTCTCATTCAGTAGTGTGTTGTGTAGCTTCCCTTTGTGAACTTTCTATCATTTCTATTGTTGTTGATATCTAACTTTATTCCTTTGTGATTAGATAAAATGCAAAATGTCATTTCAACTTTTCTGAATTTGTTTATATTTGAATTGCATTCTAATATGTGATCTATTTTGGAGAAAGACCCATGGGCAACTGAGAATAAGGTTTATTCTTTAGTATTAGGAATGGAAATCCTTGTCTTGTAGGATTTTATTATTAATTATTTGAGTTTTTCTCCACTTAGCATGATGCTGGCTGTCGGATTTTTGTATTTTGCCTTTATTAAGTTGAACTATACCCCCTGTTCTGTAGATGTCTGTTAGAATCATTTGATTTATAATGTCATTTATAAACCTGGAGAGTTTTTCTACTAACCTTGTGTTTAGATGACCTATCTATTGGTGAGAATGATGTATTGAAGTCAACACTATCATGGTGTTAGCATCAATCTGTGATTTTAGATTAGTAATATTTGTTTTATGAAACTGGGTACACTTGTGTTTTGATCATAAGTGTTTATAATTGTAATATTCTCTTGTTGGATTCTTTCCTATAATGATTGTGTAGTGTGCTTATCTATCTCTTCTGAATAGTTTTGATTTCAAGTCTATTTTGTCATGTATTAGAATAGTCACACCTGCTTGTTTCTTAGTTTCATTTACTTGGAATGACTTTTCCCTAAGGTGGTATCAATAATGGATGTTGAAGGATGCTTCATTATTAGTAGTATTGTTATTATTATTACTATTATCCTGCATATTACATTATGACTTCAGTTTTCCCTCCCTACCCCCTCTACCCTCCTTCTCCTCCCTCCCCTCCCTACCATCACTTCCTTCACTCCCCTCACTCCCCCCAGCATTCTTTTCCCCCGACCTCCCTTTTCCCCTATATCCACCTCTCTCTCTGTCTATTCTCAGAAAAAAAGCAGGGCTCCTAGGGGCATCAATCAAACACGGAATAATATGCTACAATAATACCAGGCACATACCATTATATCAGGGCTGGACAAGGCAATGCAGCAGGAAGAAAAGGGACCCACAAGCAGGTAAGAGAATCAGAGACAGCACCCCTTCACGCCTACTCCCAGCTCCCACTGTTAGGAGTCCCTCAAGAACACCAAGCTACTCAGCCATAAGATATATGTAGAGGATTTACATCACACCACTACAAGCTCCCTGATCTCTACAAGCCCCCATGAGACCCAGTCAGCTGATTCTGTGTGCTGTGTTCTTGTGGTATCTCTGTCCCCTCTGGGTCTTCTGATCCTTCTTCCCTCTCCCTCCACAGGAATCCCAGAGCTTTGCCTAATATTTGGCTATAGGACTCTGTATCTGTTCTCACCATTTGTTGGCTGCAGTCTCTCTGGTCTCTTAGATTATGATTCTGCTAGGCTCCCAGAACACTCTGCAGGAAGAACAAACTGCAGGCCAAAGCTTTTGTGGCTAGGTTGACGTCCTAATCCCTCCACTTGAGACCTTGCCTGGTTACAAAAGATGGCTGGTTCAAGCTCCATGTCCCCATTACTAGGAGTCTTTGCTAGAATTACTCTTGGATGTTCCATGGAGTTTCAGTTACACTAGCTTTCCAACTTGCCCTGAAATGCCCCCAGTCCCAGTAATTTCTCCCAGTATTATCTGCTTCCCAAAGACTTGATCCCTCCTTTCTCAACTCCACCTGTCCACAGTCAACCCTTGAAATCTATCCTTTTACCCATTCCCAGGGAGATCCTTGCATCCCCCCTTAATCCCTCCTTGTTACTTAGCCTCTCTGGGTCTGTTGATCTTATCTTTTACTTTACTGATAATACCCACTTATAAGTGCACACATACCATGTTTGTCTTTCTGGGTCAGGGTTACCTCACTCAGGATGACTTTTTCAATTTCCATTCATTTACATGCAAATTTCATGACGTAACAGTTTTTAACAACTGAGTAATAATCCATTGTATAAATGTACCACATTTTCTTCAGTTGAGGTACATCTAAATTCTTTCCAGTTTCTGGCTATTGAGAATAAAACTACAATGAACATAGTTGAGCAAGTATTCTTGTGGTATGGTGGAGCATCCTGTGGGTGTATGTCCAGGAGGGGTATAGCTGGGTCTTGAGGTAAATCTATTGCAAATTTTTTAAGAAACAGTATTGATTTCCAAGTTAGTGTACAAGTTTGCACTCCTACCAATAATGGAGGAGTGCTCCCCTTGCTCCACATTCTCTCCAGCATGAACTGTCACTTGTGTCTTTTATCTTAGCCACTCTGACAAGTGTAAGATGGAATCTCAGAGTTGTTTTGATTTACAGTTACCTGAAAGCCAAGGATGTTGAACATTTCTTTAAGTGTTTCTCTACCATTTTGGTTTCCTCTGTTGAGAATTGTGTTTAGATCTGTACCCCATTTGTAATTGGATTAGTTTGTTGGTGTGCATTTCTTGATTTCTTTATACATTTTGGATATTAGCCCTCTGTCAAATATAAAGTTGGTAAAAATGCTTTTTCATTGTAGGCTGCCTTTCTATCCTATAATGGTGCCTTTGCCTTACTGAAGCTTTTCAGTTTCATAAGGTCTCATTTATTAATTGTTGATCTTAGTGCCTGGGCTATTGGTGTTCTCTTCAGAAAGTTGTCTCCTGTGTCAATGCATTTAAGGCTATCCCCCAATTTCTCTTCTATCAGGTTCAGTGTATCTGGTTCTATGTTTTAGTCTTTGATCCACTTGGACTGGAGTTATGTGCAGGGTGATTGATGTGGATCTATTTGCATTCTTCTACATACCAACATCTACTTGGATCAGCAACATTTGTTGAAGATGCTTTCTTTTTTCCATTGTATATTTCTTGCTTCTTTATTGAAATTCAGGAGTCCATAGTGTATGGATTTACATCTGGGTCTTCAATTCAATTCCATTGAACAACTTGTCTGTTTTTATGCCAAAACCATTCAGCTCTGCAGTACAGCTTGAAATCAGGAATGATGATGCCTCCAATAACTGTTTTATTGTACAGGATTGTTTTAGCTATCCTGGGTTTTTTGTTTTTTCCATATGAAGGTGAATTTTGTTCTTTCAAGGTCTGTAAAGAATTGTATTGGAATTTTGACAGGGATTGTTTTGAATCTGCAGTTTGCTTTTGGCAAGATGGAAATTTTTACTATGTTGATCTTACTGATCCATGAACATGAGAAATCTTTTCATCTTCTGATATCTTCTTCAAATTCTTTTTTCAAAGACTTGAAGTTTTTATCATGCAGGTCTTTCACTTGCTTAGTTAGAGTTACCCCAAGATATTTTATATTATCTGTGGCTACTGTGAAGCATGTCGTTTCCTTGATTTCTTTCTCAGCCCATATATCATTTGTATATAGGAGGGCTACTGATTTTTTAAGTGAATATTATATCCAGCAACTTTGTTAAAGGTGTTTAACAGCTGTAGGGGTTCCCTAGTAGAATTTTGGGTGTTGCTTATATACACTATCATATACATATCATCTGCAAATAATGAAACTTTGACTTTTTCCTTTCTAATTTGTATCTCCTTGATCTCCTTCAGTTGTCTTATTGCTCTAGCTTGCAATTCAAGTANTATCTTGAGTAGATATGGAAAGAGTGGACACCCTTGTCTTGTTCATGATTTTAATAGAATTACTTTGAATTTCTCTCCATTTAATTTGATGTTGACTATAGGCTTTCTATGAATGTTCCTTGTATCCCTGACCTCACTAAGACTTTTATCATGAAGAGGTGTTCAATTTTATCAAAGGCTTTTTCAGCATCTAATGAGATAATCATGTGATTTTTTTAGTTTTTTTAATGTGGTGGATTATATTTACTGATTTTCCTATATTGAAACATCCCTGCATCTCTGAGATGAAGCCTACTTGGTCATGGTGGATGATTTTTTTGATGTGATTGGGGATTTAGTTTGCAAGTATTTTATTGAGTATTTTTGCAACCATGTTCATGAGGGAAATTGGTCTGTAATTCACTTTCATTGTTANATTTTCATGTGGCTTTGGGTATTGGGGTGACTATGGCCTCCGAAAATGAATTTGGAAATGTTCCTTCCTTTTCTATTTTGTGGAATAATTTGAGGAGTATTACTATCAACTTTTCTTTGAAAGATTGTTAGAATTCTGCACTAAAACCATCTGGCCCTGGGCTATTTTTGGTTGGGAGACTTTTAATGACTACTTCTATTTCCTTAGGGGTTATAGGTGTATTTACATTGTTTATATTACCTTGACTTAATTTTGATAAGTTATATATTTTACATATTGATAATTTTATATATTGAGGAAGTTGTCCATTTCTCTTAGGTTTTACCAATTTTGTTGAGTACAGGGTTTTCAAGTATGACCTAATGATTCTTTGAATTTCCTTGGTGTCTGTTGCTATGTCCTCCTTTTCATTTCCGATTTTGTTAAGTTGTATATTCTCTATCTTTTTGTTTGGATAAGGGTTTGACTATCATGTTGATTTTCTCAAAGAACCAACTTCTTGTTTCATTGAGGTTTTTTTATTGCTTTCTTTGTTTCTATTTTATTGATTCCATCCTCAGTTTAATTATTTCCTGCCATCTACTCCTCTTGGGTGTGTTTACTTCTTTTTGTTTCAAATCTTCCAGGTATGCTGTTAAGTTGCTAGTATGAGATCTTGCAATTTCTTTATGAAGGCACTTAATGCTATGAACATTCTTCTTAGGACAGCTGCTTTCAATGTGTTCCATAAGTTTAGGTAGGTGGTGCATTCATTTTCAGTGAATTCTAGAAAGTCTTTAATTTCTTTCTGTATTTCTGCCTTGACACAATAGTAGTTCAGTAGAGAGTTGCTCAGATTCTATGAGTTTGTAAGCTTTCTGTTGTTCTTGATATCCAGGTTTCATCCAAGGTTTTCTAATAGTATACAGGGAATTATTTCAATTTTCTTGTATATGTTGAGACTTGCTTTGTGACCTAGTATGTGGTCAATTTTGGAGAATGTTCAGTGAGGTTCTAAAAAGAAAATATATTCTTTTGTGTTTGGGTAAAATGTTCTGTAAATATCTGTTAGGTCCATTATTTTTCTGCTTAGTTTTTTTCTGGATGAGCTGTAGATTGGTGACAGTGGGTATCAAAGTCTTCAACTAGTAATGTTTGAGGTTTGATGTGTGATTTAAGCTTTAATCATCTTTCTTTTACAAATGTGAGTGCTCTTGCATTTGGGGAATAGATAATTGTAGCTTGAATTCTAATTGGTCCTAATAATAAAAACCCAGAGCCACATATAGGGGCAAATACTGAAAGATCAGAGAGACAAAAGAGCAAGCCACAGGCACCACATCTTACCTTGCCAACTCTTCGGCCTCAAAGAGACAGAGCTCCTGTCTCCTCCTGCCTTACATTCTTCTTTCTTCCCAGCTATAGCACTTCCTGAGTCCACCTTCCTAGTTCTGGGAGTAAAGGCAGGAGATACCAAGTGCTGGGATCAAAGGTGTGTGCACCACTGCCTGGGTCTATTTTCCTTTTAGACTGGATCAATATTGTGTAGTCCATGGTGAACTTGAACTCATAGAAATCCATCTGCCTCTGTTTTGCCTCCCAAGTGCTGGGATTAAAGGTATATGCCACCACTGCTGGCCTCTATGGCTAAATTGTGCCTTACCTCTGCACTCTGATCTTCAGGCAAGCTCTATCTGTTGGATCATAAACAAAGTATCACTGCACTTCCCTTTTTCGTCCAAAATAAAAAAAGGTTATAACTAATGTAAGGAAAATTATTTACAATAATTACAATAACTATATGCAATATATACAGTCAATAAACACATCAACAATGTCTAGTCCATTTGTATTTGACAAATTCAGAGAAAATACTCCATTATCTATCTTATCTTGGTAAGTCTAAAGTCTTGTACCTAATTCACTTTCTATCCTAACTTGGGTTACCATGCAAAACTGTCTTTTGATGTATGTCAACCTTATACACATTACACATCTTTAGTATAATGGGATAAATCTACAGAGAGTCTATTTAATGAGCAAAGGAATTTATTTGGGGGTTAGCACACAACCACGGGAGATTTATCATAGGGTCAAGTAACACTGAGCTATGTCCTGTGCTTGTAGTGGGTAGCTGTTCCAGCTTTGACCTGGAAGCACTACCCCTAGTGAGGCTTCTGGTAATTGCCATGCCTACCTAAGACCTCCCTCTGGGGTGGGCCAAGATGGGAACATTTAAGACCAGAGATCCATCCCTGCTGGCCCTCTTGGTTCCTGTTGATCCTGGATGTGTGATGGTAGACCAAGCAGAGTTCTCCAGAGAACCCCACTGGACTGCACCTCACCTCTCCTGGATCCTGTAACCAACCCCTTTACTGGTTGTAAGTTACTCCTAAATAAATCGTCTATTAACTACATAGAGTTGCCTTAATAATTTTCCCTATACGTGCTGATCTGCCTGGTTCAAGATCTCAGCATCCAAAACCATGAGGTAATGAAGAGAGAGCTGGGTACATGCATCATAGGTCTTAAGGGTCCCCAGTCAACCATGCACCAGAGGCAAGTCCCTCAAGGTCATAGATAGGTATAACAGTTACCTACTACCTCACTAGGGGAGGTGCTTCAGGGCATGGCTCAAACAGCCACCCACTACATCTCCCCATTTTGTCTAAATAAGAAAGTTCTAACCTAACAGAAACTATATACAATAGTAATGATTATTAAGTATTGTCTAGGAGAAATAATGACTTAAGCAAAATGGAACTACAACCAATGAGAACAACAGCAAAACAAGAGACACATACTAAAATCCAGAGATGTCCAGAACATAAGTAAATGGTATGTTAGAGAGATTATTCCAAAAGCTGCCCTATCCTGTAGAATCTGATGCTAGTACTTAGTATGTTATGTATGAGCTAAGATATGAGAAGCTAAGATATGAGAAGATTATAACTGTAACTGTTAGTCTTCAGCCCCATGAAAGACTTGAGAAGGAATATAATAATACCTTAGAAAATAGGAAATGCATGCAAGCAACTTTCAGAAATCTTTTGAGAATAGACAGAGACAACTAGCAGCCTGAATAGTCACCTAAAGTTTCTCAGCACCATTGGGGCATCCAATTTGGCTACAGACCTATAATATCTGACAGACCACTTTTAGAAACAGGAATTTTGAGAGATCATCTTATCCTGTCTTGGCAGAGTTCAGTAGTTGATTTTCCTTGTGTCCTGTTCATCCAGAAAGGACAGCATTTGTACTATCAGCAGTCGAGGTAAGGACAGTTCTTTGCACAGAAGGCCTTTATACCAGGAAGGAGACAAACTTCCAAACGGAGTGTCTTAAAAGCCCAACATTCTCTCAGGATCAGATCGGTGCTGCCAGGAGCAATTATGTCTCATGTCAACAGAATTATAACTTATTTAATGCCATATTCTCTAGGTCTATGAAGTGTTTGAAGAATGCCTGTCCATCTGACCTATGTATCTGTAAATGTGGTCAACCTAACTAATATAACTATAGGGATGACAAGCATGAGCGACTATAAATCTGTAAGTCTTATCTATCTAAATAACCTAGGGACTAAGGCTTCATATAAACAAGGTAAACAGTCTATAAGCAAATGTACAGTAAAACAACAATGATCTCAAAATTGTGACAATACACAAAATATCTTAAACAGAAGTAGAAATATATAGAGCAATATGTAATATAACAACAATATGCATCAATATACAAAATATTCTAAACAGAGGTAGAATATACATATAGTATGATAAATATATTTTTACATTTGTATCAATATACAAAATATTTCAAATAGGAGTAGAAATATATGTACATTACAGCAAATATAGTTTTGTGTCTGTATCAATATACAAATTATCTTAAATAGGAATATAAAAATACTTTACATTTGTNTCAATATACAAGAATACATAACAGTGCAAATTATCTACAGCTGATATTTTACTAAATTAGTTTACTAGTATATACAATAATCTACCTTAATATCCTATACCTATCCATTCCCTTTTNTCTCTTCTTAAGGAGAATTCTGAGTCTAATTTTTTGTTTCACCCCCAAACCTATAACCATCATCCATAACCCTGAGAAACATGAAAATTTTGGGAGAGGGGACATCATCTTCTTAGAATTCTTTCCTTCTGTTTAGGGGGTGATGGTACCTCTGAGGGGTCCTATAAGAAAGCAAGATAGTTAGGTGTCAATAGGGTTAGCTGTAGATTCTCCAGCCAGTCTCAGAGTAATGGATAAGGTTGTCTGAGATTCTGGCTAGAAGTGTAGTATGATGGACCATCTTGGAACTGCCCTGGAGAGTTTTCAGTCCAAAATTGATCACTGAGTACTGTTCATTGGTACCATGGCATCATTCTGGACTGGGTAGGGTCATTGTTGTGGGACCCCATCTTCCTTCTGGAGACTTCAGAGATTGCTATAGGAAAGACTTATTTTTTACTGTGGAAAACTTGAACATTATTACTATTGAAATGAAAAGTTTGGATTTACTCTGGATAGAGAAAGAATCCTCCAAAAGCAAGGACATGCATGAAAAGAAATAGAATCTCGATGACAATTATCCCTTTTTATTGTTTTTCTTTTTTTCTGTCCCACACCAGGCAGCTCTTCTGATATGAGACAGAATCTCTTAACTTTTTCTTTTGGTAACATGCTTGGATTTAGAAGGAGAGAGCCACATTCCACCTCCAAAGCCAGTTTGATTTATAATTGAATTGCAACCACAACTTTTCTAGAGTTAAAGAGATATAGATGTTAGGCAATGAGATATTACTGGTATATTGGTATATTGGTACCAATAGGTTCTTTCCTTCTGCTATAGACATCTGGGTATCCAAGGCCTTATGATTTCTGGAAGATGAGTATTTCTATTATCCTGTAAAGACAGAAAACAGAACCATGCCTCAACCCTTGTTTGTCAAACTTTTCTTACAACTTGTAGAGCTGTCACATCGGTGGATGAGCTCTTACTTCTCCTCATCAAGGGGTTTCTCCTGCTTGAATAGAATTGTTATTAATTTTGTTGGTATCTGTAGCTTTTCTTCTCCCATAAAAACAAAAGCAAAACCCTTTCCCCAAGGTAGGATGTCTCCTCGTTTCCATTCTGAGGTCAACATATCTTTGAAGAAAACTGGTTGGTTTAGCTCAGGAGTTCTTTCTGTTTTCCAATGTCTCTCTACAGCTGCTGTCCCTTTCTCATCAGCATTGAGAAAATTCAAGGTTAATAAAGCATTATGCAGTCTATTTCTAGTGGTCATTGTTACCTGTTGCTGTTTATTTAGCATATCCTTTAAAGTTCAATTAGATCTTTCTGTGATTGCTTGGTCTGTATGTTTGTATGGTATAACTGTAATATGCTTTATATTATAATATGCAAAGAACTGTCTCATTTTATTTGAGGCATATGCTGGGGCATTATCAGTCTTAATTTGTATAGATATTTCCATAATGGCCATAACTTATAATAGGTGTGTAAACACAGAATCAACCTTTTCAGAACTCAAAGGAGTTGCCCATTGAAATCCTGAATCGGTGTCAATGGTATGTTGTACATATTTTAATCTTCTAAATAATGCTAAATGAAATACATCCATATGCCAAATTTCATTTCTTTGTATGCCTTTTGGATTGCTTCCTGCAGGTAATGGAGTTTGGTTATAGAAGGAACAAGTAGGACATTTTTTTCTGCAATTTCCTTAGCTTGTTGCCAAGCATTGGAGAAATCCTTCTTCAAACCCTTGCTATTTACATGATGTTTCTGATGAAATTCTGAGGCCTCTAGCACATTACCTATTAATAACTGATCAATCTCATCATTACCTTGTGCTATAGGAGCTGGCAGACCC
>LZPO01028437.1:0-16871 GCA_001675575.1 Neotoma lepida | reverse complement strand
AACAAAAACCAAACCAAATCTAATGAATCAACCAAACAACCGCCAAATCCCAAACAACTATAAGGACTCCTGAGCTGGACTAAATGCATTTTGTATTCTGAGGTAGCCATGAATCTAGNAAAACAAGGGACAGAGTACTGTGGTTTGAATGTAATTGTCTCNACCAGGCTCATGGGCTTGAATATTTGGTTCCCTCTGGTTAGGGTATTTTGGTAATGTGTGGAACTTTNGGGACACATCANCTCTAGCTAGCAACTAGGGGTNACTGAGAGTGGGCCTTGAAGGTTATAGTACCTTTGTTTCGGGTCTGGCTCTTGGCATCCTTGTTGGCCACCACGATGGGACCAGCTGCCCTGAGTTCCTGCCAACACAGACTGAGCTGCTATTGGTGCCAAGCTTCCTCGCCACTATTTATTGGCATCCCCAGCAACCAGAAGCCCAGAGAAATCCTTCCTGTTTTAAGTTGCTTCTGCCGGGTATTTATGGTCATGATGACAGGAAAAGTAACAATTTCAACTAGTCACATGAGTAAAACACTCTATGACTGTTGAAGGACACTCAATCAACAAATGTACATTGAATGCCAGTAAATCTGGCCTCTGTGGATGTAGGACAGATCACTAGCTCCTTTGGTCAATTCCCTGAGTGGGCAAAAGATGGTTCATCTGACTTATGGAGTGAGAAGAAGAAGTTAGTTCACAACTCTCAGAGCTCCAAAGAGGACTGCCAGCAATAATTCACTTTAAAAAGAAACAACCAGGAAGAACAGCCTGACGGGGGTCTGTGGCCACAGATGTGAAGTTTGAACATCATGAAGTGTGAGCACCTTGCCATGATGGAGGCTTCCNGAAGGCCCAAGAGCAACGGGATCGGCTGACCATTGGCCGAAGCTTCCAGAGCCCTTTGAAGTTGATGGTTTAGGGTAGTTTGTGGCAACAANAGAAAGCAGATCAGCTCAGTGATGCAGTGAATCATGGCAAGGTGCTCACACTCACAGTGGCTAAGGATGAAAGAGTGAGCAAGGGGCTGGTGTCCCACAGTCACCTTCCAGGGCACGCCCCCAATAACCTAAAGTCTCCCATTAAGCTTCACTTCTAAAAGTNTCTTACCAATAGCCTCAAAATAAGGGTTGATTCTTTAACACAAGAAGAGGGTAGAGGATAGGGGCTCTCAGATGTAAACTCTAGTAAGTTCTTTTATTTGCCCTTGGAACAAAGGATTCGTGAGCCAATTCTCCTTCTATGGGTCAGTGTATCTACAGGTTCTGAATTTTAAGAGGTTACTACTGCTCAGGCTTACCCCAGTCACTCTCATTCAATAAAGTTTTAATTTCCTTTATCCCGAAAGGGACAGGGATCAGGAAGGTAGTGTTTGTTAGTCAGGCAGGGAGGATTCACCATGCCATGACAGNGGAGGCCACAAACCGAGATCACTGCCATCACCCAGTGAGAGCTCCAGGCACGTCNTCTGAGGCAAATCCTCACTATGGGCTGTACCTCACTATTAAGGAAACAATGAAGCATACACTTGGGCTCAAAACCCCAGGAAGCAGTGAGGCAGTATCGGAAGAATGGATTTTGTTGTTGTTGTTGTNTTTCTAGTATTAGCAATCCAAGGAGCTACAGGTAATCCTTAGTACAACCGGGCATAAAAGCAACATGAACTAAAGGCCCCTGGGAAGAAAGTGAACCCTGTTTCTCATCAGGGAACTGCTCTGCTATTTCCACCATGCAGCTTGGTACCAGCCACATGGTCACTTACATTGGATGGACCAAACCAAAGTCCCAATAGCTCGGTATATTTTCCTCAATGACACAGATAAATCATGCGTGTGGGGGCTAAGTAGGGAAGTGTTACTAAAATCATGCTACTGTGCCTGGCTTTTTACATGAATGCTGGGGATTGAACTCAGGTCCTCATACGTGACAAGCGTTTTACTGACGGAGCTACCTCCTAGCCTGAGAGAAGTAATTCTTTTATCTCATGGCTTTGGTCTTGCAAATGATATAGTTTGGGTTCCACGGACACATTCTTTTAAAAAGAAAGAGCCATTTGGAACCTCCTTTCCTCAAACCCATCCANCCATTTCTTCTCATACCTCTTCCAAAGAGAAGGACTTGGAGGGCAACAGTCCAAGGCTAATTACTTTTCCTGTCGCAATTCCTCAAGTGCCTGATTTCTGCTCTTTATTTGTATAAACATGCCACAGTAATGTCCATGACTTCCAGCGAAACACACCCAGGATCCAGTAAGANTGCCTTGCAAGTGGCAGGAGATGCCGAGTGCTGGGGGTCACTCCAGATGTGTATCAGAAGAGAACGCTGTTAAAGCGGGCTCTTCTGATCGTGTTCAAANAAGAGAGGTGAGTCAGTGTGCGGACGTGAAGCTGGGGCCTCAAGCCCACAGGCAGGGATATCTCAATGTTTTGTTTTATTTATTGAGACCTCCTCTCCTTTACTTAATGTAGAGAGCCGGGCTATTTCACACTGCCACCAAGCCATAGCTTTTTAAATGATTCAGGGAAGTATAGTTTTCATTTAGGTTTGTGCCCTCCAGTCTGTTTATACTGGTCGATACACTTGTCTGAAAAATATAATGGATTAGCACATCATTCAACAAGCTAGTCAGAAGGCAAGCTCAAGGCGACAGACACCAAAAAGTAAATTACAGTCAGTAGTAGGGGTAGGCCATGCCTAGAGCTAGGAAACATCGTATCAGCACAAAACCTGTATTCTCTGAGAATGGTGGTGGAACTGAAAGGGATGAAAAATTTACACTCAAATATAATAAAACAATCAGCCCCACAAATTCATATGGTACTATAAACTGTGTGGTTTATGATGCTGAATACCGAGCGAAGCTGGCACTCCCCTAGCCCACACATTACAACCTCAGCTGGAAACAGACACACACGGCATTTGTTTTGTTTAATAGGCTCACTTTTGCAAGCAGGCATAGATCACGGCTTACTTTACACATTCCATTTAAATATTTGTAGAATGGTAGTTGGCCATAGGTTTGCACTAGGCAGTGCAAGGGCCAGGGAGGGCAGTGGGGTGGGGACTAAAAGGGACAGTTAACTTTATGAGTTCCCTCATCCTTCCTCTCCATCTTCCTTCCTTGTTCCCTTTCTTCTTCTCCAAAGCAACAAACGCCAGTACTGAGATAATTCTCATAGTTTAATATCATCTATTTTGACACGAACCAAATCATCACTAAGGCAGGNAGAGTACAGTTNGAATTATTAAACAGNTTTTTCTATCTTATCACTGGCAGCTAAAGGTAAGATTTAGAAATGAATCTTCAACCCCTGAAGGTGTTTTTAAAACTTCACCATAAAATAAATTCNAAATGATGATGTAAGCTACCTCCTTCACAGAGAGCTTNCTGAAGGACTGGGCTCTTCTTGTTTTCTGAGCCAANGTACCATTGCCACAATACATCAATGCACTGATATACCTAGAAACATTGAGAGCAGTTGGAGAGCCTGCAGATCCAGAGAGATCTGGCAAAATTACTCATCCCATTGGGCTAAGAGATAAGAATACCAAAAGGCAATACACATGGAAGTTCAAAGTTAAAAATATTTTTTAAAAGTTCTCCCCTTTCTTCCTTTCAGCGAAGATTTTTCACTATTTAATAGGGTGGGAACACAATCTGTGATTCTGCCTAGCTTGGTGGCCTTGCACATCAGTTAAAATGCAAAAGAGTGACATCAAATGATAGCAATTCATTGATTGCACTAAAGGGGTTGTCTATAGTGGAATCCATGATTACCTCCAAAGTCTCCCATACCACACCTCTCTCTATAATGATTGACAGAAAAGGGACTGCATCAGCCTGCCATCAATGGTCGGCCTTTTCTGCACTGACCTGCCCATGTGTCTGCCATCATGGTTGCAATCCTGCATGACTGGACTGAGACTGGCCAGTCTTGGCCAAAGTTTTGTTATATGCCCTCTCCCTTGTCATAGTCTCCTTTTAAAGCCATGNTCCAAGGGACCTTCTCTCAAATCTTTAATGACTTCTCTCTGTCTCAGCATTACAACCTAGTGTTGAAGTCGCCTCAACTTAAACATGTTACCTATCAGCCTTTCTCTCTCCCAAACAATTCTCAACCCAGTCCTTGCTCCCTTACTCCACACTACCTTACCCCCTCTCTTTACCATCAAACTGCTTGGAAGTGTGGCCACACTACCTGAATATGCTTGTGCCTCTTGCCTTTAGCCCAAGGCCTCAAGGGTCAGCCTTCCTCAGCTGACTTCCTTCCTCAGAGCACTGGCCATCTTCTCACTGGAGGATGAAATGACTTNTTTTCTATTCCAGTTCAGACACTCAATTCCATCCTTTCTGTAAGCCTTTTTGTTTGACTTTCCCAATGACAACTTGTTATGCTTCTTGGGGAAGATACTCACCTTCCGATCATCTATATTGCTACCCTCCCTCTGCCTAAGAGTAAATGAGAATTTCTTAGGGCTACCTTCTCAGCACTCCCTCCCTCTCCCCACTTAAAAAAATTCTTTTAAAGTGTATGTGTGTGTTCCTGTGCCTACAGAGGCTGGAAGAAAGTGTCAGATGCCCTGGATCTGGAGTTACAGGAGTAGACTGCAGCTGCCTGATGTGGGTGCTGGGAACTGAACTCTGATCCTCCGCAAGAACAGCAAAAGTTCTTCTCCACTGATCCATCTCTCCAGCCCCAACTCTCCCTCCTTCTTGAACTGCAAGTTCCTCTTCAGAATCCCTGCTTGCTGTGGCAGCAGGGCCCATGTAATCGCCAATCACTTTCCCACCTGGAGCAGTGAATTCAAACTTCTCTCCAGTTCTAAAGTCCCTTTCTTTCAACAGATGTCCCATGGGCTTCTCACAGGTCACACCCTGTAATCAAACTAAGCTGTAAAGCTCCAGACTTCCCTCCTAGAGTTCCACTGAACCAGCCACCAAGATTTCAGCCTCCCCTGCAAAAGGCCTTTTAAATCATCACCTCCTCTAATTTCCCGGGACACTCCCCACCGTAACTATTTTCTGTTCTTCATTCTTAACTGGGAGATGCTCTCTACCGTCTATTTTCCTTTTTGACCAAATTTATTTTTCCTAAAGCATGGATTTAATACCGTACATTTCCTTTTGAAACANTTTATGGCTCCCCAGGTCCTAAGGGACAAAGTCTACCTTCCTAGCTCACGGATGTCCTTTCCAGTTTGTCCCAGCCCTTCACTTTCCAGACTTCTCACTCGCCATGAGAAATAACTCTGCGAATATGATTTGCCTTTGCCTGGAACACCATCTCCCTCCTTTCCACATGGAAAATGTCCAGAAAGGCCTGCCCTGAAATGTCAGCCCTTTGGCAGATCAAACCTGTCCAGGCAGAGTCAGCCACCTACATTCGCTGTTTCTATGATTCTGTGACAACACTGGACACTCAGCACTCACTGAATCATTTGAGGCATATGTGAAGGCCACTGTCTTTTGGCCGCTATGTCCACAGTATCTATCACAGACACCTGGGTTCACACCCTTATAGGTTCCTGAGCCCCACCACTGAATCTTGGCATATTTCTAAAATCATCAAGTATCAAGATTCTCAGATACATCTATGGAACTCTCCTAAGATTTCACAACATGGTGACACAGAGAGACTCTCTGTTTTATGACTCTAAGCTGGAAGCTTAATTGCTCCAAGTCTCAGGTTCTTTTAACCCATCTAATTTGAATGAATTAAAATTGTGAGCTAACTCCTTAAAACTGCCCAGAAGCAACTGGTAACAATGGCTAACAGTGGGATCAGCTCCAATGCTGGTTCTGTTACTTTCTGGTTGTACTAACTTGTGTGTAAGCTAATTAATCTCCATGCCTCAGTTTTCACATCTCTAAAATGGGAACAACAATTGTCCCCAACAATATTTAGCATTATAACCCCCCCAAGTGAAGACACTTTGAACAGTATATGCACATAACAAGTGCTTAATAATTATTATTAATTGTGAAGCCATACTCATGAACAGAAGACCACAGAGTGAAGGAAAATATCCCCGAGAAAGCTGCAAGAAGGGACAAGTCAACGCGCACAGAGCAGTACCTCAGAATTGTTTAGACTTTTATGAGTTTTTAATGTATTTCCCATTTTCCACATCCTCAGACACCCTATGAAGGGTTTGGGAAAGTAATAAATATGAATTGACTATGTTTAAATGCCTGGAGTCAGTAAAATCAGTATGAATTCTTGAAATGAAATACCCTCATTAGAAAGAACGCCAGCCCATCCTTTGCATTAGCAGGGAAGGAAAGGGTANCGACGAGGAATCTGTAAGAACTCCAGATATTGACATCACTGACCTATAAACATATCCCCTTCAGCGTGACATACAGCACCTCAGTGCCCTTGTTTTTTGTATAATTGCTATTACCAAAAGCCTTTCAATTTCGAGTGCTCAAACGAGAGCAATTCATATTTCAGATAATCTGCCAACGAGGAAAACTAATTTCAAAATATTTGATCATAAAAGTTGTCCTCAGCTTCTACAGAGATAATTTAGTCAAATAATATCAGATAATCTGAAAGCAGTCTTAGCAGGAAATTGCCGGGGACTCCATCTAAGAGCCTCCATTTGCACTTACATAAATGTACGGAAAGTGTAGGAGACTTTGACAGCCTGCCATATGTGATCTCAATGCACAGCCTACCTACTTTGCCATCCAAAGTTATATATCCTTTGAAGCACTGCCAGAATTACTTTACCCCAGTAGATATGCGAGATGTGCCCTTTAAAAGCCGTATCATTTCGTTTCTACTCTGACTGGTTCAGGGTAGCATCTGCTCAACTAAATTCCTTTGAAGGTTAAAAATAAAGTGGTCCACTTCTTCCAGGCTCCCTCTCCTGACACTGCCCCAGTACCTAGTGGGGGTGGGGGAGGGGGACAGCACACACCCACTGTGAAGGGAGCAGATCCTAAAGAAGGAGCCCACAGAACCTTAAAAACCACAGTGTGGGCTGCTCGAGGTTAGGAATTTGTTAGGAGCCCCACAAGACCAAGTTGGATTTTCTAGATCCCAATCCAGGCTCATTTTCTTGCTTNCCCACTGACTACATGTCTAACACATACAAAAGAACCCAGCCAGAAACCGACAATAGGAAATGCCACCGACAGAGTGTCTTAATTTTATAAACAGAAAATGAATGCTTGGATCGCATCTCCAGGAAACATTTGCTTTTTAGAAATAGTCAGACTTGGCACTCCGTCTCTCCTCCAGCACCGCTGACAGTTGTAGTCAGTTATTACACTGTTGTGACTTGGAAGCGGATGCCCCCAAACAGTTCAAAATTAGTAACATCGTGCTTCAGGATTGTCTGCTTGCTCACCCAGGCTTCTCTTATAATTATTTTAAAAGGCACTATCTGATTTCCTGAGCGCCGCCCCAGGTGTTCTCTGGGATAATGAATGGATAAACATATCACCCAGTGTCACAGAGCCGTTGTGACATTTTCGAAATATCTTCAGTTCAACTCCTGTAATTTCAATGTACACCACACCCAAGGCTGCAAGCCCAGGCTTTTACTAAAGAACTGAATGATTCTTGGTAATTGCCTGATTTATTTGGAATTGAATGTAGAGAAGCAGTGGTGTGGTCCTTTCTTGGTCCTTACNTACTCATAACTGAAGCTGAACAAATGGAAGTCCTTGGTTTCAGTGCCTGTTCACGCTATTTTTCTTGAACTTGCGTCATCTGGCCTCAGCNAGGCACAGACTTCAGTAAGTGGCAAAGGACATTCTCGTGGCATCTGACAACCAAGCCTAAGGAGGTGCCGACGCTCACAGGGAGGGTTGAGTCTTATCAACACAGCACCTTATTTTCCATGTCAGCCGTGAGGGATCTTTGCATGCAATGCCTCTGAATACCTCATTCCCATGTCTCTCTTGTGCACCTTCACATACTGAGATCATCAGGTTAGTGGTTCTCAGTATAGTCAAAAGCAAGAAGAAAGGAGCCCAGCACTTGCAGAAATATTTTGTAGTGCCAACCAATCGTTTGTAGAGTCATTTGGCCATTCCTTCAGCTTTACTGTTCTTCAATCAAAGCAAACCTCACACTTCATGGGAAAGAATCACCTTGGGGCTGGTATTTTCTAGAAACATTTCTCTGTATCTGCCCTATGTAGGACCAAGTACACCATGTGAAGATGTTTTTAGCTCCTAATAAACACCAAGTTTAATAATTAAGAAGGTTGATTTGCTAGCATTACAGTAGGAGCAGGCACCTGGAAGTCAAGATGGCTGAATAATAAAAACAAGAGATTTGTGCCACCATCTCCTTTGTCTGTCCCTTCAAGCCTTAGCCCCCTCCAAACTGGTAGCCAGTGTCCATTGATTGCATGGCAAAGCAGGGCTGAGAGAAACCACCCGTTTTCCAGAACAATGCTTCACCTGGTCAAGAAAGCCAAAGCAGGCAGAGATTCCTAATAAAAAGTTTGCTTCTGCCCAAACTTAGACAAAAACAAAACAAAACAAAAACAACACAATAAACAAACAAAAAACCAACCTAAACATAATTGATGGTTCTTCACTCAATAACCAAATGCTCTGGCCTGGCCATATACTCCTGAGACTTATCAAAGCACACCCTGGGGCCCACTGGCGTACCCTGTTACCTATGCCAAGGCCTTCAACTGTCCTGAAAAACATCCAATCTCAGATCACCTCCTTCCTTCCCAGGGAAAACTTCTCTCTGCATGCATTCTCGTGCTCTCAAAAAGTTTCTGTGGTTATTGAAAGCGATAGATTTAATTTGCCAGCACATTAAAAATTAACAGTGTCGGAGGAAGTTTTCGTCTTGTTATTGAATGTGGTAAATCTGTAGTTCTAGGAGCCTGGGAGGAGGAGGAGACCCCAAAGGAAAATCAGGTTTGCTGTTCAGTGAATTGGAAATGATTCATATCTGTAGACAAAAAACACAGTAGGTACAAAACCCAAACAGAATATAGGCAATCGTGTCCGATCATTAATACATATCTGTATGTAANACACATATACATCAAAACAGTTTAAATAATTGAACTGGCTGACATCATTCTTTTTAAAAGTGTTGGTTTGGGGAAAATGAGACTTTTCCAAATGACAGAGCAAGGATAAGAAAAACCGAAAGCCATGGGATATTGGTGTTCAAAACCAACATCAATTCTCAGGTCATCAGTGTAGTTCTAGAATTTATGCAAAAACCTGAAGTCAATTTCTTATTATTTTTCAGCTGAAATTGCTGCCATGTTACCTCTGTCCATGACTTCTTGTGTTAGTCCTAAACCCTAAGATGGATTGAACGTGTGTATCTAGAAATGAAATTTGGATTTTGCGTAAATTTAGTGATTTTTTGACCTCCTTCTCTGCAGGTCAAGTTATTTCTTATTCCTCCTCTGAACAGTCTGCATTCACTCCTGGTTCTCCCAGGGCTCAGGCTAACTGAGGAAGGAAGCTGGCTCAGGTGGAGGGTATTANTTTGCATATATTGTCTACATAAGCACCACATTATGGACAGAAATTATCTTTACTTTCCAACTTTGCATAATAAAATAAGCCATAAAATTAATACCATATAGAAAATAGTGCTTGCCAGGCAAAGGAATGCACATTGCTTTCTAGAAATCCAGGGACATTACACTGCCTGTGCCTGCATGAATAATACATGGCTTAATTCAGAAAAACACCGTTTCATTATTTAAAAATGAATAAATTACGGACTTAGAATGATGGCTAAATTTCCTGAATCTTACTTTGGTCCCATGTCCTAATTCAAAAAATGAACTGGAAAATAGCATTTCATCCGCACAAATAAAGCAAGTGTGCTCCTTAGGATGTATTTCTGACTTTACATTTCTACAAAATGAAGAACACTGTGTCTCATTTCTTCTCTTGCTCACTTTAGTGCTAGAATTAAGACATCTAAGATCTTCAATTTGTATATTTGACAATGGTGAGCCTATCCTGAGCTGTCCTGAGAGGCTGTGATTCAGTCTAGCAAGAAAGGTACCCAGAGGTCCCGTGGTTTGGCCTTACTGCTTGGGAATAACTAAAAATAACATAATTCTCACATAGGGTGCCACAGGAAATTTCTTCGAACTGACACTGGCCTCCTTTGAAGACCTGTTAAAAATCCAGTGCCATTTGGGGACTGAGGAAGGAAGGTACAGAAGAGAGAGAGAATTGCACCAGTAATAAGAAATTAATTTGGAATTAAAATAAGTAAAACATGCCCACGCAGTCCATGGAGGCTGAGCACAGTGTGACAGGCAGCAGATTATTCTAGCGATTTCTAATGCTGGAAATTCGGATGGCATTTACTAGCATAACCTTTCAACTCTGAGCACATCAATAGAGGCCGACAGTGGCTTGAAATATGATTCCTTGCAGATAGCATATCCTCATTCATCTGACTGGGCCGCTTGCTCTGTGCTCCACTGCACAAACAGCATCTCCCCCACTTCTGAGAGGACACTAATAAAAAAGGCATCAATTTCCAGCTCTAGTACTACTGTGATCTCTTTATATGTTCGACATCCAACATTAAATTAAAATGCTGTTATAAATCCTACTTTCTGAATCTGGAATGAGTGTTGGGTTTTTGTCGCATGAGACTGCAGCAAATCTTGTCAGAAGCAAGGAAGCACGTCTTGTTCACTCAGAATTAATGTTGTGGATGAAAGAAGGAGGTAAAAGGGGTTGAGGATGGTGAACCNAGGGTGTCAGAGGCAGTGGGGACTGGAGCTTCGGGGGCCAAGCCAGGCAGGGGATTGGATGTTTTCAAGAAATGGCTAATCAGGAATTGTAATTATCAATGACAAGCTGTGTGGCAGGAAGATCGTTGATAAACACACATACGCATGTGTCCACGTATGTCAACAGAGAAATGAAGGCTAGGGAATTTTCAACTGCTCTTTTCAGGGTGAAAACGCTTTCCAGATATGAGTGGTACTGTGGAAACCCCACCACTTAACTAAAATCTCCACCCAGGGACTGCCACTGGGCGTCAAAGGCAAAGGCTCTCAGGGACATGTCACCTGGGTTGTACGTCATTGCTATACACTTTTAAGCCTATAAGACCAGCACCATCAGTCACTGGATAACATTGCCAACTAACACAGGTTCATGTTTCTGAGTCACAATTACAGAAGAGAGGGCATAAAGAAGCCCCGTATGTAAAGAGTTAGCCTCTTCCATTTTGCTTTAGATGGTGTGTGTTCCCCAACATCAGGGAATCTTTGGAGTGTGCCTGATAAAGAAGATCCTTGCCATAATCACCTAAGAACTATGGGAGCTACGAGTCAGTCACGGAATCTGCAAAGATGTGCAGCCCTGGCTGCAGGCTCTGCCAGCTGTTCAGAATTATAGAGGAAATAAAGAGGTGTGCTTGCCTATTCGGGAGGGTGGGGTGGAAGGGAAAGTGGAGATCCAGCAGTTCAATATCTGGATCGAACAGAGGAACTTTTTCCCCCCGAGGATCCTGCCGGGAGGAGCCTTGACATACACAAAGTCAGAACGTAGCCAAAGTTACCCTGGTGAGAACGATAAGGTCACCCGTGGGATTGGCGAGATTATCTCTGTCAAGCACTCGGACAGCATGCGGTCAAATGATGCATCATTGCAGTCATTTTCGGGGGGAAAAATCAATTTCTTCTCCAGGTCGCTCTTTGCTTTTCAAAGTGCCCTTGTAGGCCGTCATCACCGAGCATTTATCAATTTAAATGCTGTAAATTGATAATGTGCCACTGTGCCTTGTACTGTTTCTGAATTATTTTGATACTTATATTTGCTCAATAGTCTCCAAACCCTCAGAGCTCCCACATTCAAAGGGGCATTTTTCTTTGTTACATGCAGAAGGGATGAACTTTTTATGACTCATACAGGAGAATGCAGACATCCTGGTGGCGGGAAGGGAGGCTTGGTGGCTGCAAAAACAGTCCATTGTACTACTTTTTTTTTCTTTTTAAACTAGGGTTTTCCTGCTTGAAAGACTTTTTAAAGGAAGTTATAAAACTGCATTTGCACACATTTAGTTAAGGAGGACCAGTTATCCTGGCACTGCATGAATTTAGAATACCAGTGTAAAACTGCAAACACTTCTCCCCTACCTTCATGAGCCCTGGGCTGGACTGAAATCAGCCTACTTTNCCAGTCTTTACATTCCACACTCTAGCATGTGCTGATGCCAAACAAAAGTCATAAATTCTAAAGAAGGCTTACATCATATATATATATGTGTACACACACACACACACACACACACACACACACACACACACACACACACCATATATAGCTTAGAAGCACGGGAGCCCAAGGAGAGAGTTAACCACACACCAACCCCAACTTGATTAGCATCGGGAATCAAAGCATGGGGAGAGTCTAGGCTCGCGCCTTGGAAAAGCAAGAGAAAAGCATGCCAGTTGCAGCCTCTTTAACCTCCAGTGATTTATTGGCCCTCAGCCAAGTTATCAGGGGAATCTAATTCTTCTTTATTATTCAAATAAACCACACTTGGCACCATGGTTCCCTTTCAGAATAGCTGCACAAATAGACTGAGCTCTGTCATTTATTTGACCTTGTACTTGTGCGCTGTAGCTATAATTTTATTTGCCATTCTATACAACAAACGCAGAGGAATCTAAAATCTGGAGACGGACGACAGGACGGGAAAAGGAGTTTAGGGTAAACATATATCTGCATCGGTTAAAAAAAAGAATCATCAATGTGTTTTCCCCTGCACCTCTTTCAGGTTTTATCCCTATGGCCACTCTACCCTAAGCTGTCTTACAGTCAGCCAGTCTGCAACTGTCTGGAGCATCCTTCAGACTGGCTTGCCATGGCCTCACACTGACTTGTAGGAGGTGGAACATGGGAGAAAAAGGGAGTGACAGGGTCTATCGCAGAAGAGCCTTCAGCTGGTGGATGAGATGTCCATGCCCTTAAGAATTCTTAGCACTCATTTCCAGATGTCTAGTTTGCTCCAGATCCCACTTTGTGGTACACAGGATTTGGTTAATGGGACAACACTCTGCTTGCCTAGGCCAACATCTGCATCTCCCACTTCATTTATAAGAAGGTGTTTCCAGAAGCTGTGAGTTCACTTTTATCTCCTGGTCCATTGAGACCTATGTCCTCTGCCTCTTATGTTTGTGTTTGCCATGGATAGCTCTGCTGTAAATATGAGCTCTATAGGAAGTGAATTGGTGTGTCGTCAGATTTTAGTCTCAGAAAAACTTCACTTTCCTTGAAAAGCAGTGTTCTCTTATTGTTGATGGTNGACTGTATTTCCCTTTTTTGCTTTGGTTGCCAGGAAGCACACAGTTAAAACTAAAGCTTTATTAAACCACTTCCATGGCACATTTAAAACATATATTTGTGGTTTTCTACCCTTGTAGAATTATCCAGTTTTATTTATCTTCTTTCCTTATTCTATTTCGCCATTATTTTTATTGTACACATTTCTCTTAAATCTTTTTATTTTGGAAAGAGATATAGCCAACACATAAATATTTCCCCAAGCTTTGAATTTGATATCAACTAGAAATGCTTTCTGTTTACCATGTGATGGCTTTTTTGGATTCTTTGGTGGGACTGCTCCTTCTGTTCTGGAAGCAACTTCGTAAGAGCTGGCTCCATAGCTTTGCCACATATTCAGCATCGGGGAAGCCATTCTGTTTTCTTTCTTCATTTTCAGCCCTGCCAATTCCATTATGGCAGGGAGTAGAGCTGTCTCCACCAGCTCTAGGTGCACTGCCAGGCACGCAATGCTCAATCTCTATATAAACCAAAATGAGCTTTGCTAGGTGGGGGGCCCCTCTTTCAGGGGAGGTTCCTGGTAACTGGCAGTCACTGTCACTCACGAAATAAACCACATCTTGGATGCTAAGCACTGTCTATCTATCTGTCTGTCTGTCTGTCTGTGTCTATCAATCTATCTATCTATCTATCTATCTATCTATCNNNCNNNCNNNNANCNANCNANCTACCTACCTACCTACCTACCTACCTATCTGGCAAGGCCAAGGGGCAGTTGGGCCCCCCCTGCTGCTCAGGCCAGCCCCATCATCAAAAAGCTACAAGAACTCTTTGTATAGAGTGGCCAACATGCCCAAGGCTCAGATACTAGATAATCGAGAAACCTGCTTTGCCTTCTGTACCCAGGCTGTCCCACAGTGATCAGTGGAAATCCCTCTCTTTGCCTTTCTCATGTGCAAACAGAGACCCCTAATTCTCTTCTAAGCACAAGCCATTGTAAAGCCACCACATGGTGAGGAGGCAGGAGTATCATGTGATTAGACATGCAGATGCAGCCATGGTGCTCTCATAGACACCGCCATGCTCACATGCCCACAGCCATTTCCCTGAGGAAGTCGTTGTGATAGAATCACACACTCTCCAGCAAATCTATATGGAAAGGAAAGGATGCCTTCTCCTTGTCTAGACTTTCATAGATTAACTACCTTGGCCGTGACCATTTGGTTGCATCTAACGTTTCTGTACAGGTGTGTGGGCATCTGTGGAGTGTGTGTGCTGGAAGAACAAATGCCTATAGCATATTTTCTCTGGACCCCACCCTTGAGTACCCTGCACCTCAATTCTGCAAGAGGAAACTAAAGACATCTGGCAAGTGTTATGGCTTAGGGACCTTTATGATACGATTCCAATGCAGAACCTCAGCTGCTTTGAAGATTTTCCCAGAGTTCAGCAGAGGCTTCCCTGTTGCACTTAAAACATATGCAATGTTATTTTAATGTCAACCAAGAATTGTCCTTAGACTCCTATTCTAAACCCATCTAAGTTGATACGGACAAAAATCCCCCTTTTCCCCATTTATACCCTCATATATGTAGTTACGTATCACTTCAAAATTCATCCCTCTGGGAGCCTCTTCCTGGGCATGCCTGCTGCTGCCCACACTGCAGCACCCACAGGAGATGGCCAGGCATGCCACAGCTTGGGTCTGCTTCCGGAAATCAGCCTGCTGATTCCTGGTGCCCACTCACACTGCCATCACAGGAAGAGGAGTGGCTGGCCTCAGGGCAGGTGCCAGACCCTGGATCATTGTTACACAGTGGATTTGGAAAGCACCATTATCTGTTTCTGATTTTAAGAAAAAAAAGTGTCTTCAGCATTGCAGCCGAGATGCAGAGAAAGAACGGGGAAACCAGCACAGGGTTAAAGCCAAATTTTCCTTGAACAGATGATATTTCAGATGGCCACACTATTCCAGACGCATCAATTTCCTTGAAAATCCAATCCTTATATGTGCATATGCTGTGCTGGCAGGGGGACTGCCTGAAATGGCCAAAACCCAAGAGCTAATATTCTTTTGGCCAGAATAATGCAATTATTATTTTCCTAGCTATCAGTCTACGCATACAGAGCCATCTGTTATGCAAAGCAAACATACACATCTCAATTACAGAAAATGCAGTTGCCTTGACAGAATTTGGACTCCACCACTAACCAGGACTGTAAAATGTGTTTGCAGCTAGTATATAATGGATGCTTTTCAGGGGTTCCCTAATTAGCATTTACCTGCTTAAACTAATTATTCATCCTTCTTCTTTACTGGCTTATTTAACACTGTTGGATACTCCACATAAAACTTGAGTATGGCATCAGAGAATCACAACAGTGGGTTCCCAGCCCTACCTGGTGTTAACGATATAGGGGTACACCCTATTTGGAACTGGAGATTTCCAGGCAGAGTAAGATGAGGCTTAAAACCTATCAGAGGCTATAACAAAAGAGAGATCTCAGGGAGATACAAGAGAAGGCACATCAAGTTAACACCAGACCTCCCCATCCCGATTTGCGAGAGTCCACAAGAAATTGGTGTGCACACTACAGTCAAGAGCGCACATGTTCTCCAAGGAAGGGCTGATGATTGCATCCCCCATTTGGAATCTCAACAGCAAATAATCAAATTTGGCAGGGTTTCTGCTCCTTCCCCAGCCCTCCTCAAACAGCAAATCTCTCTATTATTTCCCAATGTCGTCCTTGATTTAGCTGTCTCCCAGTAAACCCGCTAACAGCCAGAAGGTTCCAGCCAAGCTGGATGTGTCCTTTGAGCTGTGCCAACCTTCAGAAGCTCTGAGTCTGGGTGGGACCTGCATATGAGAAGACCAGAGATGCTTATCTCCATCGTTAGCCTGGAGGCAGCCGAGGGAGAGGTAGCTTAGCCAGCTCACAGAGTATCACACACACATACAAAACCTTCCTGCAAAGGCTGTATGTCCCTTTTCAGCCACCGCATGAAAAAGGGTCAAACTCAGCCAATCACCTGTACTGGAACCGATACCCAGATGTTGGGTGCTTTCATGGCAAAAACATCTGGATAATTAGCTGAATGGACGACCTTATTTCAGGGCTAGGCTGACAAACTGTAGGTGCAGCCCAAGCCTCGGAATGCAGTAGAACTGAAGTGTTTGTGTTTCTGGAGAAAAATCAAGGATTCTGCCCCTTGCCTTACAAGCCTCTGCATTCTCTTCTTTTACCCCCTGACAAACACATGTGAGCAATTAAATGACAAACCATGAAAGGCGGCTTTATTTTATGAAATTGTCTTCCCGCATCAGGCAGACTTCGCCAAGGCAGAGTACTCTTTCCTGGCAGGAACCCTCCCTGCAACACATTTTAATGGTGTCTTTCAGCATTTCTTGACTCCAAATGACTCCTGCCATTGTGTCAGCTCCCAGGATAGCGCAGGGCACTCCATAAACATCCAGTAATAGGACACAAGGGAAGCACTATTAGTGTGTCCCTCTCCTACCGGGCACTGGGGTTTCAAAGTTCAAAACAACCACGGAAGAAACTTCATTTGTTCTCAATAAATTAATAATGATCCTTGGGGGGGG
>LZPO01028436.1:22131-32873 GCA_001675575.1 Neotoma lepida | reverse complement strand
GATTCTTCTTTATATGCTAAGTCCAAAGAAAATTACATTTGTCCCATATAATGTCCCTGACTTGTCCATATTATGGATCTATACCCTTGTGCCTCGGTTCCAGCTTTTGACACTTAAGAGTTACACATTTATCCCTAGGCTTCTAAACCGGGGCTCACTTAGCTCCTGTGGTCTAAGACGATGCACATTGGGCCTGCCAAACCATGCAGTGAAGATAGGTCACCTTTGTTCAAATGGTCACTTGGTTAGAAGACTTGGAGAAAATAGTAAGCAGGACTGTAGCCCAGAGAACCCAGTGTTCATGTGACTTTTCAAGATGGTTTTAGTGTGCGCTTGCTGGGACTGTTACATGCTGCTCCATGTTCTTGGTTTCCCGCCTTCAGGGCTTCCCACTCTAGCAGTACTCCTTTCTGCCTTTTTCATTTCCTTCCTGCTAGGTGAGTGTTAGCCAGAAGCCACGCTTTCCCATCTAACAACCAGCTCACTGCCCTCATCCTATACCTTCACCAAATAACAAGTCCACAGACTGCTTATAACCTCTGCTTCCTGTTTTCTTCCTTTGGACAGTGGGATTTGCATAGTTTTTCTCCCTCATTTACATAGAGGATGTCCCCAGTAACCTTAAGTATCCGTATTATAATTCTGTTTACAAATGAGAACGTGTCTTGCATAACATGGAGGCTGAGGATCGGTAACAAGGAGGGTCAAATATCACTCACCACAGAAAGTACAGATGGGGTCTGGTCCCCACAGAGCTGAGATACAATGAAGTGCTCTGAAGTAAGCCTTGTGTGGCACTACCACTGTCTGGCATGCTCTTGTAGTGGGACAAGTGATACTCAGTTGTCCCTGTTTTCCACTGACATTATACGAAGATTGCAGATTACAATTTCCAGCTCAGAAAATGCAGCCCCAGGTCTTTAATACTTGCACACTTTCCCCCTTCCCCACCATTCCCTCCAAGCCCAACAATGAGAAGTAACTAAGTGCTGTCTTATAATAGAGGCTCCTGTGCTTTTGGTTTGCTTTGGGACATGCTGTGCTTAGGGGACACTAGTCCTACAAACCCATGGTTTGCATATAGCAGCTACTTATTGAGTGTGTGCTCCATGCTTGGACATGTTAATCCAGCATTGCTGGAATCACACCCAGTTCTTAGCTTCCTAGGGATTACACATTTATTTACAGAAAAAGGAGCCAACAAATATACTTTCCATTGTCATAATTACCACGAAGAAAATGAGCCTTCATGGAAGAGCTAGGAAAACACAGGCTGTCTAGGACTTCGGGATTACCTGCATAAGGCCTTAGGTTCAATGCCCAGTACTATGAACACACACACACACACACACACATACACACACACACACAGACAGACAGACAGACAGATATACACATACACACATACACACACAGGGAGGGGGGACGGGGGGGGATAGGCCATGCAAGTAGAGGTAGGGAGAGCCTCTTTTCAGAGGGACACCCCTTCAAGGAGTATGTGACATTGAGCTACCAACATATGATAAATTGCAATTTTCCCTGATTTAACTGGTGAGGGTTGGGGGTGAGGGATAGAGTCAGGAGGAGCTAAGGAGATGGAATGAGTCTATGCCTTTCTTTAAAACATGATCTTGAAGAGCTGGATAAGATGGGAGGTGGGGAGATGGTGTGGAGTAAATCTGGTGTTCAGGGGTGAAAGAACAGAGGGAGCCTTGGCTCCAAGTGGGAGACAGAGATGGGCAGGATGGACGTCAGCCTGTCAGCCAGGACTGCCAGACAGCTGGTGGCAGTCAGTGATTCTGGAAGCTGCCAGAATGGTGGAGTCGTGAAGCCATGCAAAGGGGACCTGGAATCTTGACAAGAGAGGACTGGCCTCCTTTGTGCTGGAGAGCTTTAAGTCTTGGACACAAGGCTGGAAAGTCAGAGGGAAGGAGAGAACAGTCAGGACTTGCTCAGTGCCAAGGTCAGGGCCAGCAACAGCAGCCAGCAGATGGTTGAAGCCTGAGGACAGCCAGGGCCTGAAGGAATGGCCCTGTGCCTTCTCATGAGCCAGTCAGGTAATGTGAGACTCCCTGGGGGACCAACCTCCCTAGCTCCCTGCGTGGATCCTATGATTCCCTCAAATGGCCTGGAAGCTCAGAACTGCAGGGAAGCTAAAGGAGAGAGCAAGAGAGAGCCTGCAGCCTGCAATTCACAGCCCTCTGGACACCACAGACCCCAGAGATGCTGCAGTGGGGACAGAGGGCAGTAGCATGTTCTTGGAGTTAGCTCTGGGACTTGTTTATTTCACCACAGTTTTCCCGGCTATGGCCCAGGAGATGGGAAAGATTTTTACATTTCCTAGTTTAGGGTACTGTAGTTTGGTTGCTGAATGTCCACCAAAGGACCAAGTGTTTACAGCTTGGTACTCTCTCTTGGGAGGTAGTTGGATCCTTAGGAGGCAGAGCCTAGAAAGGCCTTTAGGTCACTGGGGACACGTCCTCTAGAAGGATTATGGATCCCTGATTCCTTCCTTTCTCTCTTCTTGGATGTGTGAAGTGAGCAGTTTGGGTCTGCCACCTGATCTTTTCATGATGTGTCACTCACCTAAACTGTGGCACTGGAGAGCACAGTGCCACAACTGTGAGCTAGGACAGTTTCTGCTGGGAAGTTAGTTCCTCAGCCACTTCATTCTTTAGTCCCTAGGTCATGTGATACTCAGTTTCACAGCCAGGTGGGGGAACCATCCCACAGTTCCGCATAATCATCCTCATTCTACTGTTCTGTGACCATATAAATCTTTCTACTGCATTTTCCACTTGTGAATTAAGTGATAATTTGAAATATCAGATACAGTGAAAACTTGGCTTGGCTTTTTGTTAATATTTAATTAGAGATTACATTTTTTATGTGGGAAATGTTTGCTTCTTTTACCAATAAGATCTTATTTCTCTTGAACTAACCAAAGGATATTTTCCCAACTATTTTCCCAGTAAAATTGATAAATAAAAATTCCATAGGAATTCTGTCACGTGTGTCCCAACAAAGCTATTCCTACCACCGAGGTAATGCACACAGCCACATCTATTACTTTCAGTAATGTTCTCACACCTCTTTGTAGTTATTGTCTTTCCCCGTCGCTAAGTAACCACCATCATGATGGATTCATTCTCATGTTTAAACGAGTTTTCTGTTAACTTGATGTTATATTCTCCTGAGGGACTGGCTGCTTTTATTTAGCAGAATTGCCTTGACAGTTGTTCATTTCACTAACACATTCCTTTTCATGGCTGTGTAGTATTCCATTGTGACTTGTTGACTTAACTATTGGTAGACCTTTGGGTTGTTAGTGATTTTGACAGTGAGTGTTTCTGGGCATGCTTTTGTTTCTCTTGGGTAAGTGACTGAGAGTGGAATGACTGAGCCATATAGTAAGTAGGGCATACTTAGCTTTTTAAGAAATCGCTAAACTATTTCCAAAATGATTGTACACTGGTGTAATTCCAAATTCACAAAGTGTCATGAAATGGGTGTCTTCGGCTCCCTAGAGCTGTTCTTTGGAATACCAGCACAACTCTTCCCTAAATAGTATTTGGAATTTGCCCATGAAGACAACTGGACTTTCTCCTGGGGAAGCTTGTAACCATACATTTCATTTATTTAACAGATGCTCACCTGTTATGAACCCTTTCTGTCCTCCTTTCCTTTTTCATTGTGTTTCAGTGCCTTTTGTCTTTCAGGGGCTTTTTCTAAATAGTATAATTCATCAAGTTAATTACCCATAATTGTCTATAGTTGCCTCTTGTTGTTCTTTCAGTGTCTACACATGCTGCAGTGATGTCATCTCTCTATGCTTGGTACTGTTGTTTTAGGTCTTTTTTTGTTATCATTCTGACTAGAGACTTATACATTTTATCAAGCTCAAAAAACATTTCTTCTTTCTTTTAAAACATTTTAAATTGTTTTTTTAAAGTGAAATAGAATTATATCACTTTCCCCATCCCCTTTTCTCTATACAGCTCCTCCCTGCAGTCCTCCCTTGAACCACTCCATGTCCCTGCCCCCAACTCTCACATTGATAGCCTCGTTTTCTTCTGATTATTATTGTTCCATATATGTATGTATAAATGCAACCTACTGAGTTCATTTTTGTTGCTTTGTGTGTGTGGTTTCAAGGCTGACCACTCTGCATTTGGCAACCAGTAAGGGGGTTCATCCCTGGAAAGGCTAATTCCCCATCCCAGTAGTCATTAGCTGCCTGTAGTTCTTTGTCTAGGGGTGGGGCCCCCAAACTTTCCTCTTTCCATGTTAACATGTCTATTGATATTGCCATTGTCCCCGCCTTGTTTATGTAGCCATTTCTAGGAGAGACTGTTTCACAGCCGACTTCCCAGTGTTCCGGTGCTTACAGTATTTCCATCCCCCTTCTGGAGATATTCCTGAGCCACAGATGCAGAAGCTGTGGTGTAGATGTGCCCAGCACATCTGGCCTTTCCACGATCCGTTGCTCTCTGCATTATGTCCAGTTGTGGTTTTCTGTGATGGTCTCCATTTGCTGTAAGACAGGCTTCTGTGATGAGAGAGGGTAGCTATACTCATCTGTGCATACAAGGACAAGATTTAGAATGTAGGAAGGGATTATGCTGGTCTAGCAAAGTGGCAATAGTAGATTCTTTTTTAAGGTCCATGACCTCCCTAGCCATAGGAAGCTGCTAGGTTTTTAGCAGCTGGTATGACTTTCCTCCTGCCGAGTGGGTCATAAGTCCAGCTAGACAGCTGTTGGTTGCCACTGATGATATGAGTGCCCCTTACTGTACCTTTATGCATGTCTTGTCATATTGGTCATTGTTATGATTCTGTAAATTGCTTGTGGTAGGATGGTCATTTTCACAATGTTAATTCTACCAATCCACGAACAGGGATGTTTTTCCATTTTCTAGTGTCTACCTTTTTCTTCAAATATTTGAAGTTTTCATTGTAGAGGTCTTTCATCTCCTTGGTTAGGTCTATTTCAAGACATTTTGTTGTCTTTGATGCTATCGTAAATAGGAGTGTGTCCATGATCTTTTTCTCATCTATTTGTTGTTGTATAGAAGACTACTGATTTCTGAAGTTGATTTTGTACCCTGCTCCTTTGCTGAGATTGTTGATTGTTTCTAGAAGTTTTCTGGGTGAATTTTTGGATAATATCATCTGCGAAGAGGGGTAATTTGACTTCTTCTTTTCCTGTTTGTATCCCTTTAATTTCTTTCTCTTGCCTTATTGTTCCAGCTAGTGCCTACAGCACATTTTGAAAAAGGAGTAGGGGTAGTGTCTTGTCTCATTCCTGATTTTCATAAGATTGCTTTGAGTTTTTCTCCATTCAGGATAATGTTGGCTGTGGTTTTGCCATATATAATGTTTATTAAGTTGATGTATGTTCCCTCTAGTCCAACTCTCTCTAGGACTTTTATCATAAAAGCATGTTGGATTTTGTATATATTGAAATAATCATGTGATTTTTATCTTGAGTTCATTTATATGATTCATAATATTTATTGACTTATGTATGTTGAACTAATCCTTCATTTAAGGATAAAGACACCTAGACCATGGTGAATGATCTTGATATGTGTTTGTATTAGTTTTGCTAGTATTTTATTGAGAATTTTTGCATCTATGTTCATCAGTTTTAGTTTTTCATTCATTTTCTCTATTTTCTTTCTATTAATTTCTAACCTAATTTTTTTGATTAACTTATGCAAAATTTGATGGTTTTGTTCTTCTTAAATTGAGGAATAAAGTCATTGATTTAAGACCTAAAAAAATGTAGGCGTTTAGCATGGGAGATTTTCCTGTGAGTGTTGTTTTAGCTATATTCTACAGATTTTTGCTTATATTTACTTTTGATTTGTTCAAAATGCTTCTTAATTTCTTTGTTGCTAGCTCTGCAGATGGGATCTTGCTATATCTGATACCTGGGGGCAGGGGTAGTAGATGCAGAGTCAACAACACAGACTCTGAGAGGTTGCAAGCAATCTCTCCTTTATTAAACAAAGGGCTGAGGTTTATATATGTGGATCTTTGGTGGGCTTTGCTCCTAGCTGCTGTAGTGTTTCTTGGTTGGCTCTGGGCTGCACATCATCACCTTTTGGTTTGGAGCTTATGGGTCAGGTTTCCTCCAGCCAGAGTGCTCTCTGTGCATGTCACAGCTCATTGTTTGCTTAAGGTGTGGCCCATTGCTTCGACCTTACTCCCTCATTTCTTTTTTTATTTTTCTCTTCCATAAGTTATTTTAAAGTGTTTATTTTATGAATATTTGGGTTATTTTAAAGTATTTCTTTAACTTATGAATATTTTCAGGTTTATAGACTTTCATTCTGCTGTAATATTGAAATTAATGAAATTCTGGTCAAATAGCATGTTTGTATCTTCTTTAACTCTTTTACATTTCATGAGTTTTACCTTGTACCTCAGGGTATCTTCTCTGGTAGAAAATTTTCTGTGATCACTTGCAATGAATGTGTTTCCTGATGCTGGATGGAATGTCCAATAAGTGTCAATTTGTGTGCCAGTATTGTTTCAGTGTTCTGTGCCCTTAGTAACTTTTCATCTATATTTTCTGTCAGTTCCTGAGAAAATGGTAATAAAATCCTATCCTATAATTTTATATTTACTTTCCTTTTGAATACTAATATACTAATTTTCCCTCTTTATGTCAAAGCTCATTTATTAATACATAACTGTTTATAATTGCTACATCCTCCTGGTGACTGTGACCTTTTATCATGTTGAAATGGCTTACTTTATCCCTGATAAAATATTTTAATCATGAATCTATTTGTCTATCCTTTTATTTGAACATAAATTAAGTTTTATATTTAAGTGGGATTAGTATAGGCAACTTACTGACTTTTAAAAATCTAATCTGACAATCTCTGCCTCTTAAATGGGGATGTTTAGACCATGTATATTTAATGTGATTATTGGTTAGATTGAGCTTAAATTTGTATCATTTCTATTATATTTGTTTAATCTGTTATTTTCCGATTTAATTATCTTTGCCCATTTTTAGTGTCTATTTTTATTAGTCTGTTTTGTTTTATTTCTTATCTTATTTGAGGTTAACTGTTTTATGTTGACAATTTGAACACTTACTGTGTTCATCTTAATTTATTGTATTCATACAATTCTGTGAATATACTTTTGTTTTCATCTTTCCACTCAAGTCACCATGTATTTACTTTTATATGTATTGTAATCCCATAGGGCTTGCTGTTCTGCTTGTTCTAAATAGTCTGTTGTCTTTAAAAGGATTAAAAAAAATTTGCCTATATCTCTTTTATTTATTTATTTATTTATTTATTTTTGTTGTTGTTGTTTGTTTTTGTTTTTCGAGACAGGGTTTCTCTGTGCAGCTTTGCGCCTTTCCTGGAACTCACTTGGTAGCCCGGGCTGGCTTCGAACTCACAGAGATCCGCCTGCCTCTGCCTCCCGAGTGCTGGGATTAAAGGCGTGAGCTACCACCACCCGGCCTCTTTTTATTTTTTGTGTGGATCAAAGTTGTGAGGTGAAGTCCTTTATCTTCTGCCAGCATTTTTTATACCCTAAATCTAGAATTTATATTCTTTTTGTTTTATAGGTGCAAAAGTATTTTTTTCTTTGACTTTCAATGTCTTACTATATTGACTAGGTGGGTGTGTTGGTTGTTTTTCTCAATGCTGTGGCAAAATAATGGACAAAAACAGCTCTAGGAAGAAAAGAATTGTTTGGGTTTATGGTACAGCATAGAGGGGAAGTCATGGCAGCAAGAGCCTGAGGCAGCTAGTCTAATTGCATCTGCAAGTCAGAATACAGAGAGAGATGAATGCTGGGGTTCAGCTCACTTTCTCTTTTATATTGAATAGGAGATATTAACCCATGGAATGGTACCACCCACATTTAGGATGGGTCTTCCCTCTTAGACACTTCCAAAGGTATGTTTCCATGGTGAATTTAAATCTCTTCAAGTTGACAGTGAAGATTAACAGGGCCCTTTGAATCAACTAAGCAAAGCACATATGAGCTCACAGAGACTGAAGCAGCAAGCACGGGGACTGCATGCATCCACACCAGGGCCTCTGTGTATATATTATAGCTATTAGTTTAGTATTTTTGTGGGACTCTTGACTGTGAGAATAAGTGGGTCTCTGACTCTTGTGTCTGCTCTTGAGCCTCTTTTCCTCCTATTGGGTTGCCATGTCCAACTTTGATATGATAATTTTTTATTCATCTTATTATATTTTATTTTGTCATGCTTAGTTTTTGTCTCTTGGAAGCTTGTTCTCTAATGAGAGACAGAAAAGGAGTAAATCTGGAGGGGAGGAACTGGAGGCTTTAGAGGAACTGGGAGGAGTGGAAGAAGGGGAAACTATAATCAGGATATATTGTATGAGAAAAGAACCTATTTTAAATAAAAGGAAAAAAAGGAAAGGAAAAAAATTATCCCCAAATTAAAAAATATATATTAGGGAGTCCAATAACTCTGTACATCTCTCTGATTTTAACACATGAGAGTTTGGAACCAAGAGATGTTAAAAGGGCAGTGAAAACTACCTTATCATCTCCCCCTTACTTTGTCTTAGAAGCATTGACAGAAAGCCATGGCATACTAAATACCAAAAATTGCTAACCAGTTCTTTGCCTAAAGACATATTCAATAATCTGAATATGATATAATAAAATGACTGAAATGCCTAATAAAGGAATAAAATACTCAGTTTTATAGTTGTATAGCTCTGCATGGAAAGTATTCTAAATACATTAGTCCAAAGGTCAATTTAAAAGGTCGATTACAAAATATTTACATTTTTGTAAACAATAACAAAAACACAGGCTGTTAGAAGCTACAGTGGTAGCTCCAGGCTTCTCTGAGTTTCACTCTCAAGAGATTAGTGTGTTTGATTCGTGTGTTAGATCTTGTAACTTCCTCAGGATGTATTCAGAACTGCAATTTGGGGACAAAGAGTATCTGAGGAAGGTGGGTCTTCTTTTGAGGGTATTCCATGTATTTCCTGATAGCTATTTCAACTTGGGTTCCCATTCTTCTAAGAAATTCTCTACTTCTACAAACCCATGTAAACTAGATAATTCTTTTGCAAGTTAAACAAAACACATTTTCCTAGTTTAAATAAAGTAAGACTCTCCCCCATGTCTCCCAAAAAGAATTATTGATGGAGTTCTCTGCTTTTCCTCTCTTTTCTTCTGCATTTCTTCTTCTTTGCAGCTCATCTCTTTCCTGTCGATTTTGACAGTAATTTGCCACATTCACTTTTGCTCTCTGTGTAGTGTATCTGTTTTCTCTGGCTGCTTTTAAGATTATCTTTTTGTCAATTTGAATTGGATATGTATTGATATAGTTTTCTTGATATTTCTTATACTTGTGAGTTAATGAAATTCTTGGACATGGTGGTATATAGTTCTCATTATTTGGGAAACTTTTCAGTGTCTATTTCTTTAAAAANTTTTTTTCATCTCTCCTTTCTTATGATGATTCCATGTTGAATGACTTTCCCAAACTTTATTGGTGTTCCGTGGATTCTTCTTTTCCTTGGTTCCTTAATGTGTTGCTTTTTAAATACTGTGTCATTGTTCAAGTCCACTAATCAGTTCTCTGCAATGCCACTTTACTCTTTTGGCTGGGCTCTGATACCTATTGTGTGTGCCTCATTGGGCTTTGGTTACAATGACTATTCACATGCCTTTGTGTGTGTGTTTGTAATTTCTTCTCATACATTGGCATTTTCAATCAATATATCATAAATCTTACCTTGTTGGGGACCCAATATTTCTTCATTCTTGGGTTTTATTGTGTAATATACTTTACTGAGGTCTTGTGCTTTTAGCTTTGTTAGGCCCAGCTGTATTCAGCACAATATTTTTCCATGATTGAGCCTTGATGTCTCTTAGGACTCGAGTCTCTGTCTTGAATGGCTTGCTTGGCAGGGGACTATTGGATGTGGTGATGATGAGTTTACCAAACAGGTAAAATTATGAAGTGAATTTTATTGTTCCGACATTTAGATTTTATTGGAGGCCACAAAAAAAAAATAGCCAGAATCTTCTGATCAGAAACAAAGAAAATATTCTCTTGACCCATCCTGTTTGGGTCAGCTTTAGAGCACATCAGTAGCATCTAAAATTAGTTGTTAGCAATAGCAGCCATGTGTTACTACCTCCTGATTCTCCACCCCGGTCATGTTGGTCATGATCGCTCTGACAGATAATTCGGTTCCAACCTGCTTTACNCAGGTGTTGGCAATCAGCTGGTCTCATTGTGTTTACTAGTTATCTAAATCTAGCAATTGTCTGGCTTTTGGCTGAGTGGACAGGAGATCAGAGCGTAAGCCTGACTGTGCAGCCACTTCACTCGGGCCTGCCTACACTGTGATGCTAGTGGGACACACACACACACACACACACACACACACACATACACACACACACACACACACACACACAGACATACACACACAGAGGCAAGGGCAACAGTCGAGCTGCCTCCCCAGCTGAACACTGCTGTGAGAGGAGAAGCTGTACTATCTGAGGTCTGTCTCTAGAAGATACTGTGCATCCATTCAATTTCACTGTGCAATAAACAAATAAGACAGAGCTGCTGGTTCTTCAGCTTAGAGCCATCACTTGGCCCAGCAGTTGGCTAGCTAGCAGACTGAGACTGTCTTGAACGGTTCTCAACTGTTTTAAAAACTGAAGCTAGCGTTCATCTTTCCTGTTTGTCTCAGCTT
>LZPO01028435.1:19059-32903 GCA_001675575.1 Neotoma lepida | reverse complement strand
AGACGTGACATTATTTTCTAAGTAACAATTTTCTCAGTGCAGCAATCACATCCTTGTTCTTAAGGCTGTATATCAGGGGATTGAACATGGGGGTCACAGTGGTGTAGAACAGAGAGAGTAGTTTGTCAGTTCCTGGAGAATGTGTGGATTTCGGCCTCAAGTAGGTAACAGTGGCTGATCCAAAAAAAAGAAACACCACAAGTAAATGGGAAGAACATGTGGAGAAGGCTTTTGCCCGTCCTGTGGCTGTTGGCAATCTCAGAATGGTGGCAATGATTTTGGTATAAGAAGCAAGGATCAACATAAAAGGGACGGTAGCAATGAGGATAGTCACTAAGTAGACAGAAAGCTCATTAACAGAAGTGTCCCCACAGGCCAGCTTGAGAATGGGAGGTAAGTCACAGAAGAAGTGGTTGATTTGGTTAGAATTGCAAAAGTGTAGAGAGAATATCTGACACGTTTGGCCAAGCTGGAATGGCATTCCACCGAGCCAGGAGCCTGCTGCCAGCTGATTGCACTTTATTGGGTTCATGACCAAGGGATAGTGCAGAGGGTTGCAGATAGCCACATAGCGGTCATAGGACATCACAGCCAGAAGGAAACATTCAGTGGCTCCCAACATAAGAAAAAAGCATGTTTGTGTGGCACAAGCCATCTTGGATATACTTCTATTCTGAGTACCAATGTTGAACAGAATTCTAGGAAGAGTGACTGATACATANCATATTTCCAGAGAAGAAAAGTTTGCCAGGAAAAAATACATGGGCTTCTGCAGTGCTGGATCGAGTCTGGTTATCACAATTATGAAACTATTTCCAACTAGGATAATTAAGTAAACTATGGAGAACATTCCAAACAGAAATCCCTGGAGGTTGGGAAGGTCTGAGAATCCAAGAAGAATGAATTGTGTCACTGTGGAGNCATTGTCCTCTGACCTGATCTTTGTGTGTTCCATGCTCNGAGATAATTCAGTCCAAAGCGAAAGTTACATTACTACATTTGGTTTTCTTATGAAACATATAAGCTACAGAATATAGATACCACACTCCAAACTTCCTAATTTTCTAAAAGAATAAAAAGATACAAACACACATGTTACATATTCTCTTAAATGCTGAGATAGTGTATCTCTTGCCAGTCAGGACATGCAGTGAATATTTTCATTATTTTGTTTTCTCTATACAGTTGGCGTTTTTGTTTTTTTAGATTATTATGCAGGCCACTTTCAGTTTTCTTCTCAATAAACCAAATTCAAAATTTGAGTTAATATTCAGCTTAATAATGATTCATTCTTATAAATGACTTTTACTCTCTNCCAAAATACTTTGTTTTTATCATTATTAGCTTGAGATTAATTTCATAAATTGTAAATAATACATGAGTATTATTCAATACATGAGTAATACTCAAAAGTATGTAAAAATTTTCAGGGATCATATATATTGATATTACAATCTTATTCTTCTTTGAGGTTTGATGGTTTTATAATAGGGTATTGTAGTACAACTCTCCACCAAATATTGTATGGAATTTTTTTTTATTGTATGGAATTTTAAACATTTAAATGTGGTTTTATTTCGTTACACAGACTGAAAACCAACGTTATAACTTTTATACAGATTTTAAAGTTTCTATCCTAAAATTGGAACTTAGAACAAAATAAAGAATGTTAATGTCTTTCTATCTCAGGATGATGAATGGTCAGAAACTGTCCCACCTTTTCCCATCCATCTGCTAATGTGGTGAGGGAAGTGTACCTAAGAGGTACATCTCTATTTTGAATAAACATCTATTGTAGCTAAATTGTGCCCTCCAGAGCTCACTTCATGCTGCTCTAAGTCTTTCATATTCACTCTGATTTGTGCTTATACAGCTAGCTCACTTGATCCATTCTTCCATTGAATGCATTTCTGGGGCTTTTAGGCTTGAGAATTCTGGATGTTCTCATTAATTTTTGTATGCTTTACTTATCCCAGAGCAATGTCTTCCCTTTAATACTCTTTTACCTCCAATTTCTTGCTTTTCAAATCTTTATTATAAAATTTTCCAACATCTAGAAACTTGTGAAATTATTTCATAAATAACAAAACCAAAACATTCCTTTATCCAAAGTATCATATACTCTTCTCATTCTACCCCTTATCTTCCATCTACATATCCTTCTACCTACTCATGCATCCATTTGTCTCTTTTCAATAATAGATACATTTTCTCTTCCTGTGTACAGCCATTGGGCAGTATGTGGGAATGAAATGATCATCCACTCTGTCAGAAAAACCNGACTGTATTACTTTCCTCATTGTATCAACAGATTTTCACNTTCAGTGTTATTCATGTTGGGATTGAATAAAGAAAGTCACTGCACAGAGAAGTTTGGATTTCAATTGTGTTTTGACAGTGTTATACGTGGCTCATGAAATTCAAAATTTTAGTTAAAACATAGAAGCAAATGAGGGTATAGTGACTGAGATTAACTTGGAATTCCTAAGGATTTTGTGACAATAGGTATGTTAAGTAAAAAATTATTATTTTTCATCTGTACTATTCTATATATTATATTTAATAATGATGTTAAAGAAGTGATACAAATTAATCCTATTTTTAAAAATGTTTAGAATTTTATTGACAAGAATTTAATATAAATGTGTGAACTTACTAATAACTGAAACTCAAAATGTACAAATACTTTTAGTAAAAGTTGGCAGAGCTAAACGGTCATTTTAAGATCATGAAAGTGCTCCACAAACTTTTTCTTCTTCATTACACTACATAATGCATTTAAACATTTTTTCCCACTTATTTAACTCAGAGGAGTACTATATGAACAGGCATTGACAAAANTCTACAGCCAGATCATTTCCTTGAAGACCAGGATGTATTATGTGATCTCCATCTGTTGTTGAACATTGGCCTGATAATGTGTCAATGTCACAACATAGGAATGTAATAAATAAATGTAAAGCATGCCTTCTGCTTTGGTTTTACTGTGTTTGATTATAGAATANGGTGTGGGCTCTTTCTATACTGTAATCTCTGTTGCATGGCATTTCAAGCCATTTCAATGAAAATGTATATTTCTAAAAAATATGTTTTCAAACATATTAGATAAAAAACATTAACTGATGCTTTGCTTTCTATACTTCTATGAAAGTATGTTTTTACATTTTAATGGAAAGTGTCAATATTTCATTTTGAAGAGAAAGCATCAATATGTGTTGCATTCGTATATGAAATTTCTCAAGCAACTAATAAATGGTGTAAGTAAATAAATATCTTTTTAAATTGAAAAAGCCATTCTTATTTTTCACACTTATTGAATTTTCCATTTTAAACTACAGGTTCAGCAAACGAGATTGTAAATTGANACATCTACCTAGAACATACTTACATTTCCTGTTGTTATTATTTTGANGTTTGCCAGATGAATCTCTGGACTTGTCCATGCTAGGCAAGTGATCTGCCACTGTGCTACATCCTCAGCTTCTGCACCCATAAGCACCTTCTACCATAAAGCATCCCTAAATCATACAGCAGACATCTTATTTTTCTGTTGGAAAACTTTTTAACAATCAATTTTTGCCAAGAAATAATGCTCAAAGATGGACATATAGGAATGATATAAATATAATATTCATTGCANGAAATAATAAAAAAATTGAGTAATTGTTAGGCTTTACAGGAAAATACTGTCATTTTTGCTTTGACTAAAGATATTTAAGCTTATTCAAATCACATACCCTGTGAAACAATGAAATTCTCNGCTGTCAATATTGTAATTATCAAATAATGTAATATCCCAATATGCATAATGTCTGTGGGATCTTACTGAGCTAGTATATAAAATAAAATCAAAAGTATGAAATAAAAGTATATAAAAATAAATAAATTCAGAAATGACTTTATTACAAAAATATCTAAGCCCAAATGGAAGACATGCTAATATATCCCTAATAATTTTATATTCTTTTATCACAGATGTTATTTTTAAAGAACCATAAGCTCTTTTGATAACCGTAGGCCACAGGCACATTTCAATAATGTTCATTCAATATTTTCATCATTTATTCATGTGCTTAGGTTTTTATGAGATCTGAACTCTAGAACTTATGCATGTAAAATAGCTAAATACNTGTGTAACAGAAAATCATTTCTNAAAAAAGTCATTAAATAGTAAAAGTCAATTGCTAGTGATTCATGATATCACAAAAGATGATAATGTCTTCAGTGACTTTGACAATAATCTCTCCTGCATTAACTTTCATACTTAAAAGGATTTTATAATTTGCGCTTAACTAACCTAGTAATATCATCCTAAAGCTAACCTTAAAAGGCACAGGGAAATATAAATTTGATATGTATCCAAAGTAGAATTATGTGGAATATGATCCTCACCTTTATAAATTGGCATAAGACAAATAATTATAAATAAGTTTGTTTTTCTAAGATTAAGTATTAATTTATTTAAAAAGAGGTTAATCACTTTCTAATACATATTACCCATTGTGCTCTTTAATTAGGATACTGTCTGCTCTGGGAATAAATTCCTTCCCCTAGTGATTTTCTAAATGAAGAGAATGTTTCCCCATGAATCCAAAAACTCAAGAAAGTAAAGCAAAACAAAACATTAAAGAAGATACACTTGACTAAACTACTCCTTTTATAGTCTAAATATTATACTTTTATTTTCTGATCATGAGGAATAGTAGTGTATGACTGCAACCCCAGCACTTGGGAAGCTGAGGGTGTAGGATTGTGCATTTGAAGCCACCTAGGGTTTCATGATAAGACTTTGTTTCTAAGTAAATAAGTATATGAATAAATAAATAAAGCTTCATTATGTCCCTTTCAGTATCTCATATTTAATAATAGTTTTGAGTATTATTTTTACTTTAACTGTAGCCATTTAAATGTTCATGAAATAAGAAATAATTATTATTATAATTTACATTTAAAACATTACATAATGATTACAAGCATCTTTGGTTTTCAAAAAAATTACTTTTTATTTATGTGTATAAGTGCAAGCACNTGGCATCGTGGAGGGCATTCGAGGATACTTGAGCCTCTGGAGGTGGAGTTACAGGTAGTTGTGAGCAGCCAATATCTTAAAGAGCAGCAGGATCTGCTAACTGTTTACCCAGCTCTCCAACTTCTGATAATAAACTGGCCCAAATTAATAATATTTATTTTAATAATAATAATACATGAAGGACAAACATAAAAAGAGACATGTAGTTGTAACTTTCCCAAAATTCTGTAAAGAGATCAAGGCATAAAGCAATGTGGAAAATCTTTAGAGCCTTTAAGCTAACTCCATAAAAGCAGTAGGGATTTAATGAACTTAGTATTATTGTTTAGGAGCTACATTGAATAGATAAAATAGAGTTTCATGTGCCAGAAAGTTCTTTGCAATGTTCAAATTAATATATATGTTTAGGAAACTCACATGTCAAAGAGTAGATAAATCACAACAAGTATATATTAAATACTGTATAAATATGCAGTTCACTTAGCCATGCTATTTAGGGAGTAATAAAGACTAATTTTCATAATTTTATAACAAAAAACTATCTAGATGACATTGATTCATAAAACCCATAAACTGTTATCTTTTTAAAAGTAATAAATAATTTATAAAATCTTATTAACAATTAGGGATAACACATTTGTAACAATTTAGAATGAGATAATTCAAGTATTTTAAAAAGCAACATCACAGCACTGTTCTCAGCCTGATGAGGATCACTCATGAATTTCAAATATTTCAGAAACAGTAGATAAATACCAAATTCTTCCCTTGATGTCACACCCTGTGGGTGGTCAGCTCGCTCTATATTGATAACTTATTTCATTGGACTTTTCCCATCTTAGAGGGATTTGAAGGTTATTCTTGTGAAAACAGATCTTGCTTCTGCTGATTTTTGTTTGTTTATTTGTTTGTTGAACTGGCACATTGAGAATAAAGGGATATCTCACTTTCATTTTATTTCATTCTGCCAGTCACAGTTGGAGTTGTTGTTTACTTTAGGGAGTTCATAATTATATTTTTCTTAGTTTTATTTGCCTTCTGCTGTTAATCATTCTACAACATTTTAGTCATGTCTGGTGACTGCTTTGTCTGAGATTATTGCTGATTTATTCTTTATTCACTTTTACATCACTTGGGGTAGACTTTACAATGTTTGTCATTTGGGTGTTTCATAAACATTTCTGCTGTTTTTAGGCAAAAAGCAATAACACATTGTGTTTTTCACTCTAACTTAGGAATCTAAAAATAAATATGTTTAGAACTGGCTGATTTTACTGACTGACAAAAACTTTTGAGATCACTACAAATTTCACAATGAATTGGATTTCTAAATCACATGTGTGTGGATTTATTTCATCCCTATGCAAAGCATTTTTTAGGTAAGAGCAGAATACTAATATTAAGTCAGGCTTAGTTATATACATATGAAGATGTAAATATCACAAGAAAGTCTTCTAATGTTATCAGAGAAGCAAAACACATGAGGTGATAGAAAAATGGTTGCCTAAACAACAACAACACCAATAGACAATGTAACATAGAAAGGGAGAATCTCATGGGGCCTCAAACAGACAAAGAACTAAAGGCAACCAAGGAATGCTGAGAGCATGAGAAATAATTTCCAATGAAGAACCAATGTATTGTTATCCAATAGCAGGTGATCAGCCATGAAATCATACAAGTAGATTTATCTAAACTGAACAAGTTGTGCATTAACTGTCTCTTATACACATCTAGATGTGTATAAGAGACAGATATATATATCATATGGTTTGACAACAAGAAAAAATAGAGGGCAAATTTGAACAATAGGCAGTATAAGAATGATTGGAGAGGGAAAACAAAGGAGGAAAATTATGTAAATACATTTTATTTTCAAAAATAAAAAATAATTGAAAAGAATTCATTACTGATATCTTCATTCACAATGGATGTAGATTTACTATTTATTTAAAACTTAAGTAACACTGGACCCAAGAAACAAACTAGTGTAGCCATTTTAGTATCAGATACTATATNNTATATGCTAATCAAAGGAAAAATCCCCCAAGAGGATGTTCCAACCCTAAAGATCTATGCAACAAACACCAGTTCACCTAAGTTCTTAACAGGAGCACTACTACTGCTACAGTCACTTTATGACCTTCACACAATGAGACTAGATGACTTCAATACTCCTCTCTTGTCAAGAGATAGATCACCCAGGATAATCTTAAATAGGAAAATGTTTTCACTAAATGACATCATGTCCTAAGTAGACATAAATGATAATTACATAACATTTCTCCCAAACACAGAGGAAAGTATATTCTTCACAATACCTCATAGAACTTTTTAAGAAATAGTGTGCATGCATGTGTGTGTGTGTGCATGTGTGTGTGTGCATGCCAACACACTCATTCGCATGCACATGCATGCATTTCATGTTACCTAGCTCTTGTGTTACTTGTGTTTCCTAGCCCTTGTCTGGAGGTATGAGGATAACTTGAATGTGTTGGTTATATTCTGCCATAATGTGAGTTCTGGGGATAAAATATAAGTCATTAGACCCAGCAGAAAGAATCTTTATACATTACATAATCTTAGAGACCCAGTTGAAAATAATTTTTAACTTAGTTTAAAAAAATCATTGTAAGTAAATCTATATACAAATTCCAGTAGTTAGTATATCAGAATATGTATTACAATAAATCCAATTGTATTACTATATCAGATATTTCCTAAGAAAGATATTTTACAATAAATATAGATACAAAAATAAAGTATTTTTTAAAAAATAAATAAAACATTTTTAATCATAAATTATTAACTTTCTAAAGTTATTTTGTACATGTATAGATATTATCGTTTGAATTCAATATCTTTTTTTTTCATTATTATTAAAAAGATCTTCCACTCCTTTTACATACCAACCTCAGATCCCCCTCTCCTCCCTCCCTCCCTCCTCCCGCCCCACCAGCTCCTCACCTCAACCCACACCCACTCCCACCTCCTCCAATACAATGTCTCCCTTGGTGAGTCTTCTGAGTCTGGTACTCTCAGCCAAGGCAGGACAAGACCCTCCTCCCTGCGCAAAGACTGCACCAGGTGTCAGACCATAGGCACTAGGCTCCAAAAAGTCAGACCCTGCACCAGGGACGGATCCTGATCCCACCGCCTGGGGGCCCTCAGACACTTCAAGCCAAACAACTGTCTCAAGCCTCCAGAGGGCCCAGTTCAGCACCATGGGGGGCTCCACAGATATTGGTCCACAGTTCATGCATTTCCACCAGCTTGGCTGGCTTCATAATCTCAATGTCTCTTGTTCATTGAACCTCTCCTCTCTCCCATCAGTTGAACCCCTGGAGCTCTGCATGGTGCCCAGCCATGAATCTCGCATCTGCTTCCATCTGTCTCTGGATGAGGGCCCATCAGGGCTTCTCAGCCATGGGTCCATAGTTCATGCATCTCCACTAGTTTGGCTGGCCATCTTTGCACACCCTCCCATCATGATCTCGTAGTCCCTTGCTCATAGAGGGCTCCCTGTCTCCCATCGATTGGGCTCCTGGAGATCCACCCAGTGCCCACATCTGTCTCCATCAATCACTGGATGAGGGCTCCATGGTGGTATTTAGGGTATTCATCCATGTGAACACTGGATCAGGCCAGTTCAGGCACCCTATCAATTATTTCCAGTGGTCTAAGGCAGGTTCATCCCTGTGGACTCTCCAGGACTTCCCTAAGGCTGGAGAGATGGCTCAGTGGTTAAGAGCACTTGTTGCTTTTGCAGAGGACCCAGGTTCGATTTCCAGCACCACACAGTGGCTCAAAATAAAGTATTTTTAATTTGGCAATATATATAATAATTAGCATATACTTTAAGAGATAAATGTCTCACTTGCAGCCCCAGTTGCAGGCCAGCAGGCGAGATTCCTGCAGGCAGGCCTGTCCACCACCACTCCCCATTGGACTCTGTAATCTAGAAGCCCCACTCCATCCCTCAAACCCACCCATCCCCCTAGACCACAGCTGCTCCCTGAGACACTGACTCTGCCAGCTCTGAGTGGACCAGGAGGTGAGTGACTATTCTCCCAGCCAGTCACCTCAGCCTCTAGGCCTTAGGCCCAGAGGCACAACCTGTGCCTCCATACCCCTGTCCATTGAAGCCTCAGTTGAAGACCAGCAGGCAAGACTCCTGCAGGCAGGCCTGACCACCACCACCCCACATCGGACCCGACCCTGTAATCTATAATCCCCACTCTGTCCATCAAACATACCCATTCCCCAAGACCACAGCTGCTCCCTGAAACACAGACTCCACCAGCTTCAGTTGGACTAANAGCTCTGATTAGACCAAGAGTGCCGAATGGACCAAGAGTGGCTCCCTGAGAAACAGACACTGTTTGCACCAATTAGAGGTAGGGATGGGTAGATGTCAGTGCAAGAATATGTTCAACAATATAAAGAATAATTTGGTACCACAAGAACTTAGTGCTTCTACATCAGCAAGACCTGAAAATCCCAACGTAGAAGAAGCCAAATAAAATGACCTTAAAATGACTTTATGAAGATGATAGAAGCCTTTAAAGATGAAATGAAAAAATCCCTTAAAGAAATAGAGTAAATGACAAAAAATTGGAAGAAATAAATAAGTCCCTTAAAGAAAGTCAAGAAAACCAACAAAAAGCAATCAAACGTGAAGAAAACAGTTCAAGAATTGAACATTGAAATAGAGGCAATAAAAAAGACACAAACTGAAGGAATGCTGGAAATGGAAAATCTGGGTAAATGAATAGGAACTACAGATGCAAGCATAACCAAGAGAATGCAAGAGATGGAAGAGAGAATCTCTAGCATTGAAGATATGATAGAGGAAATAGAGTAATCGGTAAAGAAACTCACAAAGCCAAGTAACTCATAACAGAAACAGACAGGAAATCTGGGACACCATGAAAAGACCAAACNTAAGAATAATAGGGATAGAAGAAGGAGAAGAATACCAACTCAAAGGCACAGAAAATATATAAAACAAAATCAGAGAAGAAAATATTCTCAACCTAAAGAAGGAAATGCCTATGAAGATACAAGAAGCTTACAGAACACCAAACAGACTGGACCCCCCAAAAAGTCCCCTTGCCATATGGAAAAAGGCTAAGTAACATGTAAATGAAAACCCATTGGAATAACATCTGACTTCTCAATGGAGACTATGAAAGGAAGAAGGTCCTGNACAGATGTTATACAGACACCAAGAGACCACAGAAGCCAGCCCAGACTATTATACCCAGTAAAACTCTCAATCACCGTAGATGTAGTAAACAAAATATTTCATAACAAAGCCAGATTTAAACAATACCTATCCACAAATTCAGCCCTACAGAAAGCATTTGAAGAAAAAATCCAACCTAAGGAAGTTAAATGCACCCACAAAAACACAGGCAATAGATAATCCCACACCAATAATTCCCAAAGAAAGAAACACATACACACTGCCACCAAAAAGTAATAGAAATTAGCAATCACTGGTCATTAATATCCCTTAATATCAGTGAAATAAATTTGCCTATAAAAAGACACAGACTAACAAATGGATATGAAAAGAGGATCCATCCTTCTGCTGCATACAAGAAGCACACCTCAACTTCAAAGACAGACACTACCTCAGAGTAAAGGGTTGGGAAAAGACTCTCCAATCAAATGGACTTAAGAAGCAAGCTGGTGTAGCTATCCTAATATATAACAAAATATACTTCAAAATAAATTAATCAAAAGAGATAGAGGACATTACATTTTCATCACAGGAAAAATCTATCAAGATAAACTCTCAATTATGAACATTTATGACCCAAATACAAGGGCACTCATGTAAAAGAAATATTACTAAATCTTAAATCACACATCAAACCCCACAGACCAATAGGGGGAGACTTCAATANCCCACTCTCACCAATGGACAGGTCTGCCAGACAGAAAGTTGACAGAGAAATAAGGGAACAAACAGATTTTATGACTCAAATCGACTTAATAAACATCTACAGAACATTCCATCCTAATAAAAAGAATATACTTTCTTCTCAGAACCCCATGGAACCTTCTCTAAAATTTACTATCCCTGGTTACAAAGCAAATCTCAATAGATACAAAAAAATTGGAATAAATTTCTGTATTTTATTGGACCACCATGGCTTAAGTTAGAATTCAACAACAACACAAATTACAGAAAGCCTATAAACTCATGGAAACTGAATAATGCTCAACTGAATCATCACTGGGTCAAGGAAGAAATAAAGAAATTAAAGACTTCCTAGGATTCAGTGAAAATGAATATACAACATACNTAATTTATGCAGTACTAAAAGGAAAGTTCATAGCTCTAAATGCTTACATAAAGAAGTTGAAGAAATCTCACACTAGCAACTTAACAGCACACCCAAAAGCTCTAGAACAAAAGGAAGCAAACTCACCCAGGAGGAATAGATGCAAGGAAATAAAAAAATTAAGGATTGAAATCAATAAAATAAAAACAAAGNGAACAGTCCAGAGAATCAATGAAACAAAGAGCTGGTTCTTTGANAAAATCAGATAGATAAACCCTTATCCAAACTAACCAAAAAGCAGAGAGAGAACATCCAAATTAACAAAATCAGAAATGAAAAGGGAGACATAAAAACAGACAATGAGGAAATCCGGAAAAGCATCAGTTCATACATCAAAAAACCTGTACTCCACAAAATAGGAAAATCTTAAAGAATCTTAAAGACAATTTTCTGGATAGGCACCACATAGCAAAATTAAATCAAGACAAGATAAACAATTTAAATAGACCTATAATCCCTTTGGATATAGAAGCAGTCATTAAAAGTCTCTACGCCCAAAAAAGCCCAGGGAGATGGTTGCAGTACAGAATTTTAGCAGAATTTCAAAGAAGAACTAATACCAATATTCCTCAAATTGTTCCACACAATAGAAACAGAAGGAACATTCCCAAACTCTTTCTATGAGACTTCAGCTTCCCTGATACCCAAATGACACAAAGATGCAACAAAAGAGAATTACAGACCAATCTCCCTCATGAAAAAAATACTCAATAAAATACTGGCAAACTGAATCCAAGAACACATAAAAAAAATTCATCCACCAAGATCAAGTAGGCTTTATCACAGAGATGCAGGAATGGCTCAACATACAAAAATCTGTCAATGTAATCCATCATATAAACATACTGAAAGAAGAAAACCACATGGTCATCTCATTAGATGCTGAAAATCCTTTGACAAAATCCAACACCCAACACCCGTTCATGATAAAGGTCTTGGAGAGATCAGGAACAAGGAACATACCTAAACATAATAAAGACAATTTACAGCAAGCCAACAGCCAACATCAAATTAAATGGAGAGAAACTCAAATCGATTCCACTAAAATCAGGATCATGACAAGGCTATCTACTCTCCTCATATCTATTAAATATAGTACTTGAATTTCTAGCTAGAGCAATAAGACAACAAAAGGAGATCAAAGGGATACAAATTGGAAAGGAAGAAGTCAAACTTTCACCATTTGCAGGTGATATGATATGACATAAGTAACCCCAAAAGTTTTACCAGGGAACTCCTACAAGCTGATAAACTCCTTCAATAATGTGGCAGGACACAAAATTAACTCAAAAAAATCAGTAGCCTTCATATATACAAATGATAAATGGGCTGAGAATGAATTCAGAGAAATATCACCCTTTACAAAAGCCACAAATAATATAAAATACCTTAGGGCAACTCTAACCAATCAAGTGAAACACCTGTGTGACAAGAACTTTAAGTCCTTGAAGAAAGAAATTGAAGAAGATATNAGAAAATGGAAAGATCTCCCATTCTCTTGGAGAAGTAGAACTTACATAATAAAAATGGAACTTTACCAAAAACAATCAATGCAATCCCGGTCAAAACCCCAACACAATCCTTCGCAGACCTTGAACATACATTACTCAACTTTATATGGAAAAACAAAAAATCTAGGATAGCTAAAACAATCCTTTACAATAAAGCAACGTCTGGAGGCATCACTATCCCTGACCTCAAGCTCTACTATAGAGCTATAATAATAAAAATAGCTTAGTATTGGCATAAAAACTGACATATGGACCAATGGAATCAAATTGAAGACCCTGACATTAATCCATACACCTATGAACACCTGATTTTTGACAAAGAAGCCAAAACTTGACAATGGAAAAAAGAAAGTATCTTCAACAAATGGGCCTGGCATAACTGGATGTCAACATGTAGAAGACTGCAAATAGATCCATATCTATCACCATGAACAGAACTCAAGTCCAAGTAGATCACAGACCTCAACATAAATCCAGTTACACTGAACCTGATAGAAGAGAAAGTAGGAAGTAGTCTAGAACACATTGGCATAGGAGATCACTTCCTAAATATAACTTATATCCATTAGTTTTTATAATGTAACATCATGAAAGTTTCTAATATATATGAAAAAGAAACCATAAAATAAAATAATTTTGCAGCTAAAAAGTAAATAAGTTTCACATTATCCACAGTAAAAGTTGGTAAATAAAACACTAAAATTCATGTCTCAAAGAATTACATATGCTTAGAAATAGAATTTTACAGTCTGGTTAGCCCATGCTTCACATCTAGTATCCACCTATGAGTGAGTACATACCATGTTTGACCTTTTGGGTCTGGGTTACCTCACTCAGGATGATGTTCTCTAGTTCCATTTTGGGTCTGGGTTACCTCACTCAGGATGATGTTCTCTAGTTCCATCCATTTACCTGCAAATTTCATATGGTCATTGTTTTTCTCTGCTG
>LZPO01028434.1:0-10011 GCA_001675575.1 Neotoma lepida | reverse complement strand
AGAGAGAGATTAGTTTGGGGGTATCTTTTTAACTGATAAGCTCTATATGGCATCTTCTATGTGGGATGGATCTTCTTGTCAGCAGGAAGGAGGTAAGAAATGGCCAGTAGGGATCAGTACCCCAGAGAACCCCCTTTCCACTGACAGGAATGAAGCTGAGGCCATGGAGTCATGTGAGAATCTAGGAGAGAAATGCTTTGGTGTGATCACAGAACTGCATTGAAGTCAGTGTGGATGGAGAATGGTGAAATGAATGGTGGCAAGAGATGAGGTAGGAAAGGGGGATGAGGGCCTATTGTAGGATACACTTGGAATTTGGATTTTGGACTAGTTACCTTTCTCACTATTGTGGCAATGTAAGTGACAAAGACAGCATAAGAAGGACATATTCTGGCTCACACTTTCAGCTGTCAACCTATCATGGTGGGGAGAGTGAAGNGGAAGAGAACAGTTCATACCATAACAGCCAGAAGACATAGAACTGTGGCCATAAGAAGAGGGCAAAATGCAGACTGAAGGAGACTCTCCCAGTGAGTTTCTTCCAATGAGATCCTGGTTGTTTGTTTGTTTGTTTGCTTGTTTGTTTGTTTGTTTGTTTGCTTGTTTGTTTGTTTTTGTCAACTTGATACAAATCAGGGTCATCTTGGGATCTTGTGAGAGAGGTCCTCATTTGAGATAATGCTTCCACAAAATTGGACTTTAGGCAAGTCTGTAGACCATTTTCTTGATTAATAATTGATGTGGAAGTGTCCGGCCCACTGTGTTGGTGCAGCCACTAGACAGATGGTCCTGAACTGTATAAGAAAGCAGGTTGTGCGAACCATGAGGATCAAGCTAGTAAGTAAGCATTCCTCCATGGCCTCTACTTCAGGTCCTTCCTCCGGGATCCTGCCTTGAGTTTCTGCCTTGGCATCCCCTGATAATAGATTGTATCTATAATCCAAATAAATGCATTCCTCCACGAGTTGCTTTTGGTCATGGTATTTATCAGAACAAAAGAAAGCAAACTAAGAAAGATGCTATCTCCTGCCTTTCACTACCTATCAATAATGCAATCATATTATAATACCGTCAAGGGATTCACCTATTCATTATGCCATAACTCTTCTGATCTATTGTAGATATGTAGACATGCCATCACAGCCCCAGAGATGTGCTTTACTCATTTCTTAGGAGGTTTTATATTCAATCAAGTTGACAAGATTGACTGTCACATATTGGTAATATCAGATACAGCTAGAAGACTTTGAGCAGGAGAATGACACAAGTGGACTTCCATTTTAGAGACATCCTCTGATAACAGCATCAAGATACCATAGCATTGTGTAAACAGAAGAATGGAGGGCAGGAGAATAGGTATTAATTCTAGTAGCTGTGACCAAATGCCTGTCAAGAAAACTAAATGAGGAAAGGTTTATTTGGGCTTGTGGTTTGAGGGTACAGTCCATCATGCTAGGGAGGGCATAGCGGCAGGAATAGAAGGCTTGTCCATATGTGGATGGACCAGAAAGCAGAGGAAGGGGAATTCTCATGTTCGGCTGGCTTTCTCATTTTCTTGTTTCATTCAATCCAGGACCAAGATGGTGCTACTGCACTCAGGGTGGACCTTCTTCCTGGACACCTTTCATGGATAAACATAAATTTGTGTCTCATTGATATTATAGGTATTACTCTGATAGAATTGGAAATCAAAACTAATCATCACAATAGGTAAGAACTTATCTAGTAATAAAAACAGTAAGTTATAGTGGTGGGAGATGACAATTGGAAATGAAGAAGAGCTGGGTTTGGGATGTACTTTGAACTAATTGAACTTGGTAGGAGAGGGGATTTAAAATATAACTGGAAGGGATTAAAATAATTGAGTCAAAAGATACATGGTAGCACCATTTACTGCATGAAAATTACCAGGAGAGAGTTTGTGGGAGAACTCAAGAGCTCTATGCTGATCTGCCTGATAGGCATCCAAATGGAAACATTACAGAGGGGTTAAATACACATATTTCGAGTTCAGGATATGGAGGCTGGTCAGATAGAAATTTGTGAGTCATCAAACTATCCATCCGGGTACTATGGGACCAATGTTTCAGGGCTGACAATGAGGAGTCAGGAAAGTGGGAAGCAACATTAGATCAAAAGACACTCAAAGGACTGATGTCCCAGAAGCCAAGAAAAATATTTCAACAGCATATCTTTATAAGGGCAGAATCAACCTCAACCTGGGATGCTACTTTGGGATTAATCATGTTGATGTCACTGATGATTTTCACAGAAGTTGTTGCTTTGGAGTGATGAAAGTAAAACAATTAATGGAGCAGGTTAAAAGGGAGGTAGTTGTGAAGAATTCTAGCAAAAACATGCAAAGCAGGGTAGAAGTTACAGGAGAAATACAAAAGATATTTATATTTGTGTTTAGATACAGGAAATAAAACAGCATTATTTTATATTGCTGAAATTATGTAGGAGAAGGAGAAATTGCAGAACATTGATGGCAACACTAATACTTCTGAGTGTTGTGGCAGAGAGGGGAACGGTTCAATGACATATGAAAACTTTGGTCCCAGACAGCAGTATACATGTGAGTCACTGTGATGGATGGGAAAAGGGTATTTTAGTTACTTTCTCTGATAAAATACCTTGACCAAGAACAACTTGTGGAAGAGTTTATTTTAGCCTATGGTTCCATTCAGATAAGAATCCATCACAGCAGGGGGGGCTTGCGACAAGTGGGAGGCATGGCAGGAGCAGAAGTAGGAGCAGAAAGCTGAGCGATCATGTACTCAAATGGAAACACAAAGTGGTGTGGGTGGGGGCCTGGAAGCGGCAAGGCTTTTAATCTCAAAGCCCACCCCCAATGACACACTTCTTCCAGCAGGGCTGTACAAACAAGGCCTCCGCCGAAGTACCAACTGGGAACCAAACCTATGGGAGACATTGCTCGTTCAAAACACCACAGAGAGCATATCAACACAGATGAAGATAGGGTAGGAATTTGGGGTACAGTAATAAAGAAAGAATCTTCTTATGGATTCAATTTTCTCAGCAAATAAGCCTAGGTGAGGTTGAAAATGAGAAGGATAATGGAGGTATGAGGGAAAACAAGGAGTTGGTAGCAGCTGGAAATATAGAATTTGATAAGTATAGCAGGTAAGTCTTCTTGATAGCAGTAAACTCAATGTGTCCATGGACCAAAGCATTGCAGTCAGCCTGGCATGTGTCTCTGCCACCACATCAGTATGTCTATGTAGGCAGGGAACTGAAAGGGAAGAGGGACAAGGGGTTGAGTTGATAGTCTACCTGACAGACAATGGTGTGGAATAATAAATTCCTCTATTTCTAAGTAGTTTATAAATTCTGTTTCCTAGTATGACGCTTCCCTGTTTAGAATAGGATAAGTGATGCTTAGGTGGAAAGTAGCTGGTGATGAGTTTCATTATTGATATAAATTGTGTTATCATCATTGTATTTCATACTGCTATTAACAGAATGGCATTGCAGGCGAAATGTCTGACTCTTAAGCTACAATCAATGATAACAACCCAATTATGTCAAGGTAAGTATGCCTTGTAATATGTAATATTACAAAATTTATTATGTAATGATGAATATTATAGATATACTAATAAATAGTAGAAATTCAGAGAAACTGAACAAAGCTCTCTATCAAACTTCATAAAGCACAAAGGTCAAAATTGTGGAGAAGCAAACCTTCCTCTCTCAGCTTCAACTCCACAGACAGCTCTTTCTTACTACCAAGGAGATTTCTTTGTGATGAATTCTGCTTGAAATTCCTTTGCTTTCCTATGGTCTCTCTGTCTTATTTTATTTTCATTCATTTTAGTTCTCATTTTTCTTCTTCTCTCTTTCTTCCTCTCCCCCTCCATCTTTTTTTTATCTCTCTCTTATCTGTTTTCTTTCTTTTTTTAACATCCTCAGGCTCCATTAAAAGGGAAAAAAACCACCTCAAGCTTATAATGCAGCAGCCCACCTGTGTTAAACCCAGCACCTCTCCTCCCCTCTCTTCTCAAGAGCTTTTTCTGATTATATCATTTCAGAACTTGGAGAGTAACCATGGCAACTGTCTTCCAACCTTTTCCTTTGAAAATAATCCATCCTGCCCTGAGAGAATCACCTGCAAAGTAGCCATCCAGCTGCCTTTGTTCTGCTCTGTCTGGTCTTCACCCATTATCCGCCATCAGAGTTAGGTCAAGAGCCTTTCCAATGACCTGTGAAGTGGAACAGCATCCTTGGGGGCTGGTCCAGAGCTGGGCTATAACCTGCCTGCTCCTTCTACGTGTGCAATAGATGGATTGAGACTAGGAATAAGGCCACTGTGAAGTCTCTCTTCAAAAACACCTGGATTTCCTTTAAACTATGCCCAACTTTCAAGGAATAGAGTTCAGATCTTAGAACTTGAAAAACTCTGCCTGCCACCAGTGGGAATTTCCCTATGCATTGGTTTTTCCAAAAAGCAAAAGAAGTGACATTAGTCACCTGCCACTCAAATGAGGGCATATTCATCATGTTTGGCCCAAAGGATTCTTGTCAGATTTGGAAAGCTGCATGGAGAAGAAGGCTAGTCATGATTGCTCAATTACTGGATGTATTCTGCCTTGCTTGTCCCTACCCTTCTTCCTTCCTTCCAATACTCCTGCCCATCACTGTGGCACAATCTTCATTTTTGGTGCAGCATCTGTCCCTTCATGATAGCTATGGAAAGAGCTCAGAGATGAATGAACTGGTGGTGAAAGTAGGCCTGAGTAGAGAGTTTAGCTATATGCCTCGTTTTCTGTTTGTTTTTGTTTGAAAACCGGAGGGGTGCTGTGGATGTCTTTCTGTATGCTGTGAATATGTGTTGCTCTGATTGGTTGATAAATAAAGCTGCATTGGCCTATGGAGAGGCAGCTTAGAGGCAGGTGGAAGTCCAAGCAGATGACAGGAAGAGAAAGGAGAGGACAGAGAGATGCCAACCCGCTGTCCATGGAGCAGCATGTAATGGCACACAGGTAAAGCCACGGAGCACGTGGCAACATATAGATTAATAGAAATGGGCTGAGTTTAGTTATAAGAGCGATCTAGCAAGAAAATTGAGCCATAGGCCATGGCCATGCAATTTGTAATTGATATAAGCCTCTGTGTGTTTACTTGGGTCTGAGCGGCTGCGGGGCCGGGCAGGACACAGGAAAACTTCCGACTACAGAGGGGCAGACATTTATTTCCTGACCATCTGTTTCTTCTCAGCAGCAACCACAAAATTGATATTACGATTACTTGGTGCTGGTTTGGGCAGTATCTGCATGTCTATGCTGTCCAGAGTCTTTCCAATCTTGGGTAGAGTCTCGAGTAGACCCAGGGACAATAAATAGTTAAGGACCCAAGGAGTTGCAGTTGCATTGGCCTTTCCTTGTAGCAGAAAGAAAAACCTTGATTTTGCAAACCTTTTTATTAAGGTGAAACTAAGTAATAAGCAACTTAATTATTACTTAATAAGTAATAAGTTGTAGAGGGTACAAGTCAGGAATATAAATTTCTATATAATACTGAATCCATTTTACTGATGTTTACCAACAACTTTTAGGCTCCTTCCTCTTGCACTACACAAGGCGAGGAGCTGATAAGGAAGCCTGTGATTGTTCCGGTGGGAGTTTCCAGAGCCACACAAGGACCAATCTGGCATAGTAGCTTATGCCTATAATCCCAGTACTCAGGAGGCTAAGACAGAAAGGTCACAGGTTTGAAGTCATCCTGTGCTGCACAGGGAGAATGTTTCAAATAACAGCAACAACAAAATTACCAAGCCTGACTGCTTTTCCTGCTCTCAAGATACTTTAAATCCAGCTTTAGAGGCATGCTCTAACCTCCCCAGAAATCATATGTGGTTAACCTTCTGAGCCCCCTTAGTGTGCATGTGGTAGCATCAATCTTGTCATCTGCACTTAACTTGGGGATAGAATCACCTTGCTTTTGCTTAATGTCTATAAAAATTCATGTATAATAGGATGAGAAAACATTCTTTAAAAGCAAGTGCAGGGTAGTTCTAATGATGACCTCACTTATCACTGCACATGGTAAAGAGAGAAGAGGACAATATTGCCCATCACTTAGGTTCTGTGTTTCCTGAGACTTGACCAACCATCAAGTAGAAGACAGAGGTCCTCACACAATTATTAGCCAAGTTTCATCAAAAGAAGAGTCCAAAACCTCATTCACATCCTCTGGTCCATTTTCTATCACCTGGTAGAAGCTGATAAAGGAGAAGGTAAGCAAAGTATCATGAAGGAAAACAGAAAACAGACACCATAACTGGAGCGAACTACAGTATACATACAATGATAGCAAATACCAGGACTGAGATGCTTATGACCTAATTATGACCAAATACTATGCCTTTTATTCTGAATAAGCCTCTCAGCCGATGCAGCGATCCAAATTAGACCAAATTAGGAAAGGCCAGGTTTAATGGGCAAAGGTTCCCACAGGTGATTCCTCGACCCCTGAGAGAGATCGGGATGAGAGACCGGAGGAACCACGGGTCTATTTTCCCAGGATACTGCTTAAATACCCAGAGGGAGTGGTCTTGAGCCTCTCTGGGGGAGGAGCTGTGTTTGGCGGGCTTTGAAGGGGGCAGGTTCAGCAGCATGCAACACAGTGACGGGCTGTTCCACTGGCCACATGGGCCAGGAGTCTGGGTGGCTTGAGGTGTCGGTGGCGCTGGGGCGGAGCCTGAGCCGTGCAGGAAGCAGGCTGGTGATAGGGCACTGGGGAGTTGGGGGCGGTGCGAGTTAGGTGCTTGGGCTGGAGTCCGAGCTGCACAGGAAGCATGGTTAGCAATAGGACACCAGGCTGGAGCTCGGCCCAGCAGCTGGGTTTAGAAGTGGACCCCCCGTGTAGGAAGCCAAGCCACCAGCCAGCAGACATTGTGTGGAGGCGGCTGGGGGCTGCCCACACCAGGGGTTGAGGTGGAACTCCCACCAAACACCTTTCTGCCAAGAAATTTGCCTTTGGTGATTGATTAAAATGATCAATCACAAAACCAGACACAACATTACCATCACCATTGTACCACTTGGAATTTATCCCATAGCCAACATTGTCCAAGTTCTGTCAGCTTTACCACTTCATGCTCTTCAAACAGTCTACCGTAATCCATTCCCATAAATAATTTTCTATTAAACCACCATCTGCTACTAGCCATAGCCTCTTCATTCTTTGGGTCGAGTCAGAAACATCTATGATCCTAATTTCAGCCTCTGTGTAAAAGCTTTTAGTACCTTCTTGTGTCTTCAGGACAGAAACTCATATAGGGCTTCTAGTAACTTCATAATGGAGTGCACACACTAACCTCATGCCTCATTGCTCCATTCACAAGGCTACACAGATAACTTGATGTATATCAGGATGTCTCACCAGGTCTGTTCACATTCCATTCTCGGTGCTTTGGGCAATTCCTCCAGGTTCAACACACTAAGTATCAGGCCCAGCTAGGTGACTATTTCTTCCAGGAAGCCCTCTTAGAACCCCTCCACTTAGTTTGTTATCTATTTCTGTGATAAAACACCATGATCAGAAGCAACTTGTACAGGAAAGATTTTATTTCCACTTACAGTTAAGAGTCTATTGTGAAGGGAAGTCAGGGCAGGAATTCAAGGCAGGAGCCTGGAGGTAGGAACTGAAGCAGAGATCATGGAAGAACGATGGTTACTGGCTTGTTCTTCCTAACTTGCTCAGTTTGATTTTTTACACAACTCAGAACCACCTAACTAGGCATGGCACCACCCACAGTGGGTTTGTCCCTCCAACATCAATCATTAGTCAAGAAAATCCCCCCACAGGCTCTTGCCTACAAGTCAATTTGATAAGGTCATTCCCTCAATGGAGGTCCCCTCTTCCCAGGTGACTCTAGTTTGTGTCAGGTTGACAAAAAACTGACCAACACACCCTCAGTGCCAGCAGGCTAAAACAGTATATTCCGAAGAACAGTCACCATTACTTTAGCACTTTCCTCCTGTGTTACAACTTACTTTTGACTTAATCCACACCACTCACTTTACTGGGTACGGTGGGTGTAGATAGAACCACTACCTGACATGTAGTAAGGGCTAAGTATGCATGTTTTGAAGAGATCCCTCTAGGTTTCAGTTAGGAATCAAAAAAGTTACAGTGAACCACCAAAAAGAAGACAGTCTGATGAATACACCTGCCTATGGCTGCAGACCCATAAGAGATTGAGAAAATCTGCTTCTTCATTAGGAATATTTTTTTAAATATACTGTGGCCGAGTATTGTGGCTGGTAGGCACGGTGGGTCTGTAATCCCATAACACAGGAAGCTGAGTCAGGAGGACTAAGGCTCCTGGGCCATCCTTGGCTTATATAGCAAAAAACCCTGTCTCCAAAACAGAACAAAAAACAATGGAAAGTTAAGTTACAAGCCTTAAAGGAATCAAAGACTACAAGATAGAATTGAAAATGAGTGATAATTTTTCAGGATGATGTTCATAAATACCACATGAAAGAGAGAGATTGGGTGTCCGTCTTAGAATTCTTATAGGTTATTACATTAATGAAATTAGTCTTTATCTGTTTTGACCACAATATTTGAGATTAAGGCAAGCCTCATCTCCAGAATATGGAAAAGGAAAAGAATAGTAATTGTGTTTAGTTCCATTATCTGCTGATTTTGCCTCAGAAAATCTTGAGGAAAAGAAAATCAGGCTGTTAGATTCAAGTGCTTCCCATTGTATAGGTGAATAATGTTTGCAATGCCCTGAGAAGGTTTGGGTAGAAGCTTGTAAGCAGCTATGTGGCTGACAGGACATAGTAGAGCACTTGGCCCTGACATCAGCGTTGCATTTAGCCTTATTATACTGAGTTTTGTGAGGGAAAAAGGCTGCCCTGTGAGACACTTGAGAAAATCGGTGGTTTCTGAATCCAAATGTGTGTGAGTGGGATGTCTCTTTTAGACAGGAACATATGTAGGGACATTTTCCTATCACTGGAAATGGACTTGGTGCAAATGTCATAAATCTGAAAAGTGGAAACTTTTAACCATCCTGGATTCAGAGAGAGGTTCTGAAAATCTGCATTGTCTCTGTGCTCAAGAGAGGACCTGATTAGTATAATCTACACTGAGATTTTGATGACCATCTATGTTGCTCCCTTCTTCAAATGAAATTCCTGCTTCCTAGAAATGGGTGAGGGGTGGAAGCTATTTTTGTTATTTCTCAGGTCTGATTAATCAATGTGTCCAATTTACAATTTTCAGGCCAGATTCGTAAAGGTCGTTGAGAGGTGAGAGCCCATCTGGGCAGATAAAACAGCATTGTGGCTTGCTCTGCGTTTTTCTCCTTGACAAAGGGAAAGTGCAGTAGGCAGAACATTCTCATTGAGAGAAAACCTTGGACTTTTCTAGAAAGGAGCTCTTTAAATCTATCACTCGTGGTGTACAGCAAAGTGTTATACAAGTATACATACAGAGCGCAGGGGACTCACACTACCTCAGAGGGGTTGGAGTATAGAAATCCTTTGGTATGGTGCAACCTCTTGTTTCTTTTCTGTGAAAGTGACAGGTATATGAGAAGCCAATTCCAGAAATGTATATTATATCAGTTTGAATTCAATTATGTTCAGTTCCATTGAAAACATAGTGAGGACAGAAAAATGTGAAAAATAATTTTCTTTCCAATAACTACTTAGAAGATTAAAAAGGTCCCATAGTGATACCAACTGTAAGTTCATTATGAAACACAGGAGGAAAATAATGCCAACATACACAGAAGATTATGAAGTCACAGATGACATTTTCAAAGAAGATGCAGACTATGCTGCCGGAGGGAATATTCAACACCCAAAAGTATGCAGTCATATGAATTCCTCTGCAAATTCAGGGCAAGGGCAGTGAGAATTTCAATTAAAGATTTCATAAAATCTAAGTTGCTTCTCTATTTTAACTGAGGGAGTTGGTGTACAGAATTATCCAGAACATTTAAAACATAGTTATCTCATTAATAAA
>LZPO01028433.1:18320-32966 GCA_001675575.1 Neotoma lepida | reverse complement strand
GAGCCGTCCTCTGTGCTAGACTGTGCTTCAGCTCAAATGACATCTTTATCCGAACCTCAAGAACACCGATATACCCTGAGAACTTCACCTCGAAGGGCAGCTCCGACCAGAGGTAGTCCCACTAAAAACACATCTCCTTACAGAGAAAATGGACANTTTGAGGAGAATAATCTCAGTCCCAATGAAACAAACACAACTGTTAGTGATAATGTAAGTGAGTCTCCCACAAATCCTGTTGAAATTTCTCAAAATGAAAAGGTTCTGTGTTGTGACTCTCAAAACTATGGAAGTGAAGGACTAAGTAAGTCACCCTCAGAGGCCAGAGTGAATATGGGACATTTGCCATCTGCCAAAGAGAGTGCCAGTCAGCACACTGCGGAAGAGGAGGAGGATGACCCTGATGTTTATTACTTTGAATCAGATCATGTGGCACTGAAACACAACAAAGAGTATGTGTAAATATGGTAACCATGAGTTCTGCCTTGTTTATCACTTCCCAGGTTTTCAGTGTTTATTCCGAAATGTCTGCTCTTAATGTTTCTATTGCAGATGAAGTTAACACTTTAGCAATAAGTTTAGATTTAACAAATTTTTTAACTCAAAAAACTGAGATGTGACATTGAACGTCATTACTCGTCTCTATAGTTTAAATTTTCTAATGCTGAGTTCCCACGTGTCTAAATAAGAAAGGGCAAGTGAAACCCATGGGTGGTGTCCCAGAAGATGAGTGGAGACATGAGTGATAGTGCTTGTTTGCTGCTGAGTTAGCACTGTCCACTTTGGCTTACACTTGGAGAGACTTATAGCATCTCCCCTTAAATGTGGCTGAAATAAATCATGAGTGTGTAGCTATCATCTGGGTACTGGAAATCTGGCAAACTAGAAGTTATTTACATTTAAATCCCCATTAAATTTTTGACTTAAGAATGTGCTTCTCTGCAAATTAGAGAAATAGATAGTGCTGTTAACACTGATGGTGACTTTTGACACAANCCTAGCTAATAGTGACTATAATTTCACAAACCTTTATTGCAAAGGTGCTTTTGCAAATAATTGTGTATCCTAATTTTGCTCACTTAAAGTATTCTGGAAAATAGCATAAATGACTCAGCTAACTGTCTCAATAATCCTGGAAGAAACTATACAAGTACTCATCAAAAACTACTTTAATGGGTAACAATGACCAACGTGTAGATTAACTCCTCTCATAGGTTGGCTTCTGAGCTGCTGTCACAAAGTCAGATTGTACTGGTTGTACAAAAATAATTGGATTTGAAAAATATTTCTCATGCTTTTGTTGTGACAGATGCCTGATCAAGTATCATCTTGGGGCTGTGGGACAGATCTTTTTTGCCATGCTTAGTAGGACGTTTGTTCAGGACGTATATCTGATAATATTGTGGACTTAAGCATAGGTCTCTTGGAAGAAAAGTTTTTTCCTGTGCTTTTTTTGTTTTGTTTTTGTTGTTTTTTTGAGATAGGATTTTACTGTGTGGCCCTGGCCGTCCTGGAACTCACTCTGTAGACCAGGCTAGCCTCAAACTCACAGAGATCTCCTTGCTTCTGCCTCCCAGGTGCTGAGATTAAAGGTTTATGATACTGCCACCAAGCTTCCTGCCTTCTTCTAAAACTGTATTTTAAAATCTGATTTAAGGAAGAATTTCTCCCTGAATGTTTTTTAAATTATTGTAGAAGATTCTGAGTTTAATAATACTAGAGATCGGTTTGAGGCAGAAAAACATAATAATTGCATAAGTGAAAAATTTCGATTAGAAATAAGATAACTGGTACGTGGTGGCACACCTACACAGTCCCAGCATGAGAGTCCAAGGCTGGAGGGTAGCCTGGGTCGTGTAAGAGAACCCTGTCTCAAAAAACAAAACAAAACTAACCAACAAATGTGTTCCATTTATACATAGTTTTAGGGGGGCGGGGGGCGTTGTTTGCAGGTACAAAGAAATATGTTTTAGAGAAACCTCAAAAAATATATCTTGCTTCACTTTCTTATTTTTGAAATGGGGGCTTTCTGTGTCACCTAGGTTAGTGTTGAATTGTGACTCAAGTGAGTCTCCTGTTTTAGCTTCCTGAGAATGTGGGACTTTGAGCTTATGTTGCCNTGGCCAGCTCCAGCTTAAATGAATTTGAATTTCTCTAGAACTTGTTTCTTCTGAGCTGAGAGCCTGGCAGGTGTGAGGCACATGCTGTGCCTCTGAACCACACTTTCTCTTCCAGGAAATGATATTTCAGTAGTTTTTTCCCCCTTGTTTTTGTTGTCTTTGTTACAGAATATTCTTATTGATTCTGGAAAATAGTAATTCAGTCTTGTTATTTTTAAAAATGAGTTCGAATGGTAATTAAAGACAGTACTCCCATAAAATAATTATCCAGGTAGTGGCTCTAACTCCCAAAAGGTAATATTCCATGTCCATCAGCATAGGGCATGGGAGTCCTTTGGAGTTGGGATGCTGTTTACTCTATGAGGACAGTGCTCANTGCTGATGCATTATCAAGGGACTGGGTGAAAGAAATCCCTTACTTTGCTCCCGTTATCTTTGGCTTCACCCCAAGCTTTGAAGATGACACTGTTTTAGGTTTTACTTTTTTTCATTTCTGCTTGCATCGCTAGGGGTCAGAACCAAGGCCTTGCACGTTGGGCAAGTGTTCACCACTGCTCTTCTAAGATGGAAAGAGATGGTCATGATTTGCATCTTGGTTTGAAGTAATTCCAAGAAAATGATATTTGATCATGTTGCACGTAAATTCTTTAATAAAGTCCCTTTTTTGCTCCATGTTTCTATTCCCATGTTTTTATCCAGATGTCAGAGATGATTGGCTTTTATAAAACAAAACTAAAAAACAAACAAGTGGTTGTTTACAAACAGCATGGTTACGGTTGTCTAGTGCTTTCAGATGTCGGGAATTTAAACTACTTTGAAAGGAGTGTTGGTGGACGTTATCCTCTTGTACACAGTACCCTCTATGCTGGAAAAGATCCCTAGCTTGTTGCCTGTGAGACTGGGAATTTGGCCTTGCCTACAGTATTCATTAGTACTCTACTAGAAGGGATCAAGTCATATTTCCTGATGCCAGTTAAAGCAGGTTATTAAAGCCATGCGCCATGGTGCACACATACAGACCCCGTCTCAGACAAAAAGTATATTAATNGAAAATTCCATGGCTTCCACAGTATAACTTTAGAGTTAGGAGGCTCCGATTCTACCTCTTATAGTGAAAACNTATTCTGCCTCTTATNGTGAAAGCTAAATACTGTTAGCTTTCTAAGCTAATAGTAATGATGTAATTGGCAGCCTTCACNTTGTTCTTTGAATTTATCCAGCTGTTTAAAAGACTATCACAAGGTTCTCATCATTCATAAATGTTTGAGAAGATACTTTAGAGTCTTGGCTTTAGACCTGTCATGACAAGTCAGGAACAGTACAGGGAAATGAGTCTTGAGTGTTTGGGGTGCCTTGCTGTGGCTCACATAGTACTTTTGCTTATTTTTCCCCTAAATAGAGAACTCTACTTGCTAACTGAGTAAGAGGCTAGAAAGTGTGTTCTTCTGGTGAGGTTCTTGCTCATGGTTATCTTAGTAGATGCTCTCAGAGGTTTGGCAAAGAGGGCCTAATGATCCTTTAGGGCCTGGCTGTTTGAGAACATCTTGGGTCTGGCTTTCAGAATCAGATAAGGATTTGAAGGCCTTGGGATTTAGATTTAGTATTTCTTTTTGAAACTTTGTGATGTATGTCAAAGACAGTTAAATAGGTGTATTACACAGGCAGTACAGTAGAGTCTCCCACCAGGGTCAGAGGATGAACTCAGTGGTAGCATACTTAGCAAGTGTATATGAGGCCCTGGGTTTCATTCCTAGCACTGTACTGCAAACACAAAAAAGCATCATGAGTTAATGGTAGAAATGGAGTCACACTTTGGCCTTTAAAAAAAATGGCTTCTTTGTTTTGTTTTGTTTCTTTACTTTTTTGAGACAGGGTCTCTTGTAGCTCAGGCTGGCCTCAAGCTTGTGATATTGCTGAAGGTAACTTTGAACTTGATACCCTCCTCCCTTTTCCTCTGTTGCTGGGATGACAAGAGTGCCATGCCTAGTTACCTCATGGAGTGAAGATTTACTCCATGGACTTAGGGAGTTTTTAGATTGAGAATCTTATACACCAGATCTTTGGTATTTGATTAAAAAAAAAAATCTGGCTGTAATCATAATGATGTGGTTTTTATCTGTCAGAATCAGCATTTTAGGTCATTAATCCCCTTTAACTCCTTTAGCTGCTGTCACGTTCTTTGTTTTAATTGTGTTTGNGAAGAATGAGTGGCTTCATATAAAGGATTTGTTCAATTTGTAAAGAAGATTCTGGAGGTTTAGAATGCAGTGGTCCATGAAAGACAGAGGCTGCTAAGGAGGAGGATGCCTGGTGCCCCCCTGACAGCGCGTAGAAAGAGCTGTAGAGTACCAACCACACTTGGCCCAGGCATTGGGGTGTGGATTAGTGGGAGGAGCAGAGGTTGCCTGAAGTGTAACATTTGCTGTTGTCAGGGAATAAGTCATTGACTAATCAAAACATGTAGTGAATTGTTGCCAATTAAAAAATATTTTATTATGTGTATGGTTGTTTTGCCTGCGTGTATATCTGTGCACCACATGGGTGTGCCTGCTACCTGTGGAGGCCAGGAGAGGAAGTTGAGTTCCTTTGTACTGATGTTCCAGGTGGTTGTGAGCCACCATGTGAGTGCTGGGAACCCTGCCTCCTGGAGTACGGAATATTCTGGAAGAAGCAACTGGTATTCCTAACTACTGAGCCATCTCCAGCCCCATTACCAAACATTAATTTTCAAGTAATATAGGTGATTTTAAATGATTCCCTGCTCTCTTATAGTCTTAACCTTGCTGATTTAGGGTCATCGCCAAGAGGCGGTGGAATGACTCTTGTGACATCACTGTCATAATAGGTCTACTTTGCCATATGGTATGATTCCTGACCTTTGTATTCCAGTAGTTTTGCTTCTTCCTGTGTTCTTTTGGCAGCTCTGTGGCTTAGTATTTCAATTCATTTTTGTTGACTTTTCCTTCTACTTGACTGCTTTTAGCTTTCTTTGAACTTAGAAATCAGAATGATCAAACTTAACAAGATTGTCTTGCTTGGTTCACTGAGGATTTCTTTTTGAATGAATACATAGCGCATGGTTATTACACNTTCTTATTTCCTTTTTTTCTCAATAGAGAAGTTAAAGTTCCTTTTTTATACATGGTAAAACAAATTCATTAAATTCCCCTGAAACTATATTATTTATCTGCTATTTTTGAGGGTAACCTCTAGTTGCAGAAGCTGTATTTCACAATTTTTATAGTAGTATGTGGAAAAAATAAACTTTTCTGTACTAATCATGTTCAGTAGTTTGTTTGAGATGCCACATGTTGTATTTTAAAAACGGTGGGAAGGAGTCACACCATACAACAGTACAACCTCCCACATGGGAGATTTATTGAGGGGAGGGGAGTGAAGGGGCAGAGAAGGGGACAGAGATGGGTCCTGGGGATGAGAGCGAAGGAAGAGAAAGAGAGACAGAGAGACCGGAGGTGTACAAGGCCTGCCTTTTATAAGGAAACAGTGAATGCGCACAGGGGGTGCTCTTAGCAGCTGCAGCTGAGGGATATCCTGTCAGGACCCTAAGGGCAGGCCAGTACAGATGCCTAAATGCTAATACCACATGCATAAGAAAGTTTAACTTTTACTTTAACCATATGTGTAAGTATCTTTTACCCACACTGACCAATTCTCTGACTCTATTGAGTAGCCTACAATTCATTAACATTTTCTGACAATAATTGTAAATTAAGATCTTAATTTCTCGATGGGCGGTGGTGGCTCACACCCTTAATCTCAGCACTTGGGAAGCAGAGGCAGGCTGATCTCTGTGAGTTTGAGGTCAGCCTGGTCCACAAATCGAGTTCCAGGACAGCCAGGAATGTTACACAGAGAAACCTTGTCTCGAAAAACCAAAAGAAAAAAAAAAATCTTAATTTCTCAAGACTTCCTCACTTTGTTCCCAATTACAAAAAGGTTCTTAAGTTATCTGTAATTTCTCATGTGATAAATTATAACTTCCCATTGCCCTCTCACAGTGTTAGANAAGTTCACAGACCCAAGGAAAAAGTTTTGTTTGATTAACTATAGGAAAATACTTAAGGGGCTGGAGAGATGGCACAGCAGTTAAGAGCACTAGCTGTTCTTGCAGAGGTCCTGAGTTCAATTCCCAGCAACCACATGGTGGCTCTCAACCATCTGTAATGAGATCTGGCGCCCTCTTCTGGTGTGCAGGCAGAACACTGTATACATAGTAAATAAATCTTAAAAAAAAGAAAAGAAAAATACTTGAAAGGATCCAAATGAGTGGTCACATAAAGAGATACATATGGCAGGGTTGGGGGAAGGCTAAGGCACTGACGTTTGGGTGTGACACCATTACAGTCGAAGATTGTTTCTCCAAGCCCTGCCTTTAAAGAATTCTTTGCTGTGGATGGTTGGGATGTGTGTAATTCTAATTTTGTGAACACTTGGTTGTTTTGTGTGTAGCTCCATGGTAGTTCTCTGCCTGCTCTGTAGAGTCTCGTGTTAGGTTTGTGTAGCTTTTGGTGTTCAGCTAGAGGCTCCTTGTAGATTCGGGGCCTTTTTCTATTATTTCTTCCTCTTTGGTGTTTTGTCCTACATAATTCTAAAGCCTCAGTTTCCCCGAGCTGGTTTCTGAGTCTGTTCAGAAGGACATATCCTTGTCCCATATACTAGCAGTTCTGGTAGGAGAAAGGTAACCATGGCACTGTCCTCATTGCTTTGTCCTCTGTCACATGTCACAGTTCTGCATGTCTGTTTCTAGGATGTGAAGAAAAGGTACTTCTTTATTTTCTCCATCAGGACAGTCATTCAGTGTCATTCTGCCATAACTATGAGTAGATGCATCTGACTTTGTGAANATTTTTTCTGTGAGCTTGCATGAGTTTATGTTCATAGGTGGTTGTACGATTGCAGATGGGGGTGCTGACTGAATCCGTGTCCTGTGTAAGAGCAGTGAGTACGCGTAACTGCTGAGCTATCTTGTAGAGACCCATAGAGGTTTCTTAGTGAGATCTGGGCTTGCTTTGCCCAGCAGGGCTGCATAAGGGGATGATTGGACCAAGGGTATGGTTACCAGGTGTTTGGAAGGGTCTGCATTTGGCTGTGCAGGGTGCTTTGATCTAGCAAGGGGGAGTTGCTATGTCCCGCCCCTTGACATGGTTATAAAAAGCGCTTTTGAAGAGACAGAAAGGGCTGATGGATTTTGATCCAGGTTTTCCCGAGGCTATCCTGAGCTTCTCTCTGTCTCCTCTCTGCTATCTTTTTATCTAAAAGTTTCTTATCCTTCTCTCCTCCTCATAGAAACCCTGTAAAAGGTAGGAGCTGGCCTCCCACACTCTCTCCCCGGCCCTTCAGCTGACTGAATTTTGTTTTAGTTATTTATTTTATTTTATATATGAATATTTTGCCTGCGTGTGTGTGTTTGTGCATTAGAAGGTGTCCGATCCCCTGGAATGGATGTTTGTGAGCCACATTGTGGGTCCTCTGCTAGAGCATCAGGTACCCTTAGCCAGTGAGCCAGCTCTCCTGCCTCATGTTACACTATGATCTTTTCCTTTATTTCATTTTTTTTTCTTTTCTTTTCCTCATAGAAATCCGCCTGCCTCTGCAGGGAACAAAGGCATGTGCTACCAGGCCCAGCTTGACTTAATTTTAATGTGTGCTGGGAGTAGTTCTTTAATGACACTCCTCCGCCTGCTGGTTGACTATTTGGAAATAGTAAAGATCACTATTTCAGATCTGAGGGTTGAACTCAGGGCTCTACTGTTGAACTCCAGCCCTGGAAATTATTTTTTTATTAACATTCTATGACAGTGAGGATTGCTTTTGTTTGTAGCCTAAAAATTTATAAAAAGTAGATTTTAAATAAAGAAGCTGAATTAAAAAATTGGAATAATAGGAATTTTAATTGGAGAATAGAGCTATTGAAATATGTTATGTTGGTTAGATATTGCTGTGATTAGAGCAGGAGTTAAAATTAGATCATTGGTTGGGATAAGTTCATGAGGATAAGCAAGAGAAAGTGCATGAAAGACATGAAACTGTGTACCGGGTTTGAAAAAATAGTTCNGAGAGATTAAGTGATGTAATACATCTGGAGTTTTGGTGCTTTTTCTTAGTTCTCGGGACTTCCGCTGGACGAGATCTGCTGCGTACTATGTTTAGAAAGGCATGGGAATGTGTTCCTTTGTTTCAGTACCAGTTTACTCCAGTTTCTAATCAATGGCCTTTAATTACTTATTTTACTTGTTATGTGTATGGGTACCTTGCCCACATGGATATCTGCACCACGTGTGTCCAGTGCCATTGCGGAGGTAGTAAGAGGGCATCAGATCCCCGGAGATTGGAGTTACAGATAGTGATGAGCCAACATGTGGGTGCTGGGAACCAAACAGGTTCTGAAAGAGCATCCTGTGCCCTTAACCACAGACCCATTTCTCTAGCTTTCTTTTTAAAAAAGTTAACTGTAGCAGAGCTTAGTGGCACATCTTCAATGCCAGCACTTGGGAGGTAGAGACAGGGAGGTCTCCTGAGTTTGAGGCCAGCTACATAGTTCCCGGATAGCCAGAGCTACATGGTGAGACCTTGCGTTGGAAAATAAAATTAAAAAACAAAAATTAACATTTGTTTTGCAGAAATTTGTTTTCTTTAATACCATACTTTTCTGCTATTTAAGTTGGAATGTTTTGATTCACCTTTATTTGGCTACTTTTCACATTTCCTACATTATTGTTCCTCTTTACTTTTGTAGTGGACTACCAGATTCTTAAAGTAATTCTTAGAAGGAAAGTTTTATGGTCATAGTTTATTGGTAATGAGGGCATGAAGTGAGATTCAGACTGATTATTGTCAAGAGGAAGTGTCTTTCTGATTAACACGTGATTGTATATTTTATAGATTTAGTGCGATATTCCAAACATGCATACATGATATGAGTCTGATTAGGATAATTGTTANATCCATCACCTCAAGCATGTCCTCTCTTTGTGTTGGGGACATTATGCCTCCTCTTTTGAAGTACAGAATGTTCTTGGTCAACTACAGTTAACTCTGCTGCTCTGTAGAGCATGAGTAGTTATTTCCCCAGTGTTCATTAATCATCTCCTTCCTCACATCCATGTTCTCAGCCTCTCCTGGAGTAGCTGAGTGAACACTAGAACAGGCAGAGATATGTGAGGAGCCATGGTAAGCAAGTAGAGCATGCATTTCATAAGTAGTGGTTTTTTTTGAGGTTACGACTAAATAATGTTTGTAGCTTTGAAATGCTGTCTCATTTAAGTGTAGACTCAAATTCTTGAATTTCGTTTTAAGTTCCTTACAAAGGCGACATGATTGTACTAGACATGGAGAACACACTCCTTTCCACCTTGGTGCAAGGCCGAGCAGATGTCATAAATGCTGATACATCACTTCTGTAATTGTAGCTGGTGTATTGTGTACACAACTCTGAATGTACTTTTTTCTGTGCGTTTCACTGCTCAGGTCTCAGTTACTGGCTATCTTCTTATGTCCTTCTCTGAGCTTCTCATTAACTGCTGTGCCTTAGAAATCTGTCTGTCACCTACGTAGTAGTGGATCTCAGTGGGTAGCCTGAGCTCGGGCTGTTCTCAAGCTTTCAGCCTTTGAGTAGACCTTCCCTTTTCCTTGCCACACAGGAAACTGAGTCGACAGTGTATGAGAATGAGTTTATCACTGCTTCCCAAACTGAGCATCTTTCAGTTACCTTGGCAGTGTCTAGAGAAAGGCAGCCTCTTTGAAGAGTCCCCCAGCCATTGGTTGAGCCCACTCTTCCTCCCTTGAGTGTCAGTCACTGTCGCCTCTTCTCTGCATCATTGGAAATGGTTTCTTTCTTAGTGTGGTGCTAGCTTGGAGTCCTCAGTTAACCTTATCCTGATGTAAACACTGGAGATAATATCTACTCATTTAGAACTCTTTTCCTGTCTGCCTCTTACTCTGCATGCCAGCCAGACTAAACGAGTTCCTGAGTTTTCTCTTCACATTTCATTTAATGGGAAGGGGCAGCAGCCTGTGAAGGTCAAAGGACAACTTAGACGTGTTGGTTCTTCTCCCATGGTTTGGTGGCAAGTGCCGTTACCTGGTCAAAATGATCTCTTCAGCCCAATTTCCCAAAGTCTTTAACTGAGTGGACCCTTGCCCCATCTAACCAAGTGTGTTTAACCTGTGGCTCATGGGCCTTGTGTGCTCAGGGATACCTGTGAATGAGCCCAACAAGAAAGTATAAACTAAAAATATTCTCAGTGTTCCTTTCCCTCTGTGATTTTTCTAACTCCCTCATTTCTCCAGTTCTCAGCCTGTGGATTGCAACACATTTGGGGGTTGAATGACTCTTTCACAGGGGTCACATACCAGAGGCCTTGCATATCAGATATTTACATTACAGTTCATGACAGCAGCAAATTTACAGTTACAAAGTAGCAACGAAAATAATGTTATGGTTGGGGTAACCACAACATGAGGAAATGTGTCTAAGGGCAGGGCCGCACCGCACCTTCGAGAAGGTTGAAAACTACTACTGTAGATGTTGACATTATGTTACAGCGTGGAGAAGGTTGAAAACTACTACTGTAGATGTTGATATTATGTTACAGCGTGGAGAAGATGAGCATGCNTGAAGGCCTCCAGTACCTAACTTCTTGCTCTGGTCTATTCTTATGCTGGTTCCCTGGTTATCATCCTCTGTCAACAAATGGGGAGCCCTCTTAGCTTAGGCATTATACTCTCTGAGAAGTCTTTCTCTTCCCAGACAGATCAGGCACTTTCTGTGTGCTCTATTCTAGTGAATGGTAACTGCTGTAATTGTATATACTAGATCATAAGCTCTTTGAGAACCATGACCTTCTGTATAGGAGACTTTCCAAGCCTTTACCCTGGTTTGAAAATCTCAGAAAAGTTAGCATACTTCTGGTAATAAAGTCTTCATTTATTTTTTCAGTGCTAAAAATTGACCCTAGGTTTTTTTTTTGCATGCTAGGTCTACCACTGAGCTGCATTCTCACTACAGAACTTATTTGAAGACGATCTGGATTTTAAGTTCTAAAAAGAAGGTGGATAAGCTGCACAGTCATTGACATAGTCATTAAACTTACGTATGGGGAAAAGTATTGGTGGAGTTGTGTATTTAGGGATGGGTAGTCTGTATAATTATCTGATGCCAAAACTAATACTTTATAATGGGAGTATGAAAAATGAGAATAAAAAACACTTGGAGTTAGTACATTATGAGATAAAATTTCTATTATCAAAATGATTTATATAATTTTTAAAAGTTTTTACAGTCTTGAGTTTTGTCTATGGGCTTCAGAAAGTGTACAGAATGGTAAGAATTTGGTTAAGGTTGTCTGAAGGACTTGAAAGAAGACAAATGGTTTGCCTTTTATGGGTGTCTTGTGAGCTGAGAAGATGATCAGTGGACAGTGTCCTGCCATACAAGACCAGCACTCATGTGCAGTGGCAGCTCTCTGGATCCTCAGCTCTGAAGGGTAGACACATTGGGTCTCTGGAGTTTGCTAGCCATAGAGTATAGCCAATCAGTGATCTGTGTTCAGTGGGAGACATTGTCTCAGAAGATAGGAGGAGGACAGTCATGTTGACTTCCGGCCTCCGTGTGCCTGCAGGTCTGCACCACATACCCCTACATACGTAACTTGTTTGTGTTACATGAAACCTGCTGGCAACTGCAATACCAGAATAGGAGATATGTTACAGTGGGCTGCAGAGAGAGGGAGTGAGCTAAAATTCAGGAACGGGGGAAATACAACACTTGATCTGACTCGGGTATAAAATATCGCCCACAGTATAGTTAGTGGGATTTGGCTTCCTCTTTAAGAGAAGTCAGTTTTTTGCACATTTTTGGAAAAGCACTAGGAACTGATGGAACAGCCCTTTTAAGTTCTGTTCCCACAAGAACCCCAGGTTTGGGGTAGGGGTAGCCTTATAAATATGATTAAAAATACAAATTCAGATTCTTTTAAATTTTTATGAAGCTCCAGGTAAGATGCTGTACATCTGTGATCCTAGCACTTGCCAAGGGGAAGGCAAGATGGCTGAGAGTTCTAGGCCAGCCTGGGAGAAATAGCAAGACCTTATTTTGAAAAACAACCTCCCCTCACCCTCGTACACACTCCCTTCTCCCTCTCATTAGTCAGCAATGTCTTCAAACCTTAAAAACAACAAGGAAAATGAAGTTAAGGTGAGTGGAGCTTGCTTCATTACATTGTTGGTTGCAGAAAGCAGAAACCCTCTCAGAACCATCTCCAGGAGAAACGGAGAAAGCTGGGGGAAGATAGCGCTGCTCGAGTGCATATTGCTGAAGACCCAAGTTCAGTTCCCAGCGTCCACACTGGTGGTCCGCAGCTGTAATTCCCATTCTAGGGTGTTCTGATACCTGACCACATCAGGCACTTGCCCTCAAGTACGCATGTGTGCACACATAAGCACACTAACAATTATAATAAAAATAAATCTTAAAAAAAAAAAAAGAGCTTGTACAACTATGCCGTATCCTGTCTCTTATACACATCTAGCTTGTGGGGCTGAAGCAGTATAGAGCACTTGGCTTTTACAGAGGAGCCAGATTTGGTTCCTAGTAATCCCATCAGGTGGCTCATAACCACCTGTAATTGCAGTGCCAGGGGATTCTTAACTCCCTCTTCTGGTTTCCTTGGGCACCTGGCATGCATGTAGAATACATGCATACATTTTTCTTTTCTTTCTTTTTGATTTATTTATTTATTATACATACAGTGTTCTGTCAGCATGTATACCTGCCGGCCAGAAGAAAATATCAGATCTCATTACAGGTGGTTGTGAGCCACAATGTGGTTGCTGGGAATTGAACTCAGGACCTCTGGAAGAACAGGCAGTGCTCTTAACTCCTGAGCCATCTCTCCAGCCCACATTTTTCTTAAAATTAACATGTTTTAAAGAGGTTGATTTGTGTATGATAATTGAACACTTTACTGGGAGTATAGTATGATATTTCAGCATAGGTGTACAGCATACAGGAGTCAAATTTAAAAGGTTAAGTGAAGAGTAGTAGACAGTCTTTTGACTAACCAAGCTCAGGAAGTAGTGTCCAGTTGTGTCTCTCCTGTCAGTATCGAAGACTATGTGCTCTCAGANCTCTCTTTCTGTGGTTTCTCTTTGCCTACAGTTTTTTATTCTTCCCCCATTTCCTTTGCACTGGGATTTTAGTTGCATATGCTGCAGACTTGTGTTGTACTTGTTAGAGTGCCAGCACTGTCAATAGGACTGTTAGTCCTAGATATGTTCACAGTCTCTAAGGAGGAGGTTGTAATCATTGATGATGGGATAGACTGGATCCTGGGTCAGGTGTCCAGTTATCAGGGAAAAAAAGAAACAAATAAATGTAGTGTGCTAAACTTGTTCTTGGGGGTCGGGGAGATGGCTCAGAAGATAAAACACTTTCTGTGCAAGCAGGAATACCAGAATGTGGATCCCATGAGCCCGCAGGCTAGTGTAGTACACTGCCTGTGATCCCAATGCTGGAGTTACAGATGGTTATGAGCTGCCTTATGTGTGTTCTGGGAATTGAACCCAGGTCCTCTGGAAGAGCATCTAGTACTCTCAACCTCTGAGCTATCTCTCCAGCCCTAGAAACTATTGTTTTTAACAAGGAAAAGCCAATCATTGAATCTATTTTTTCATACTTAATAGGGAAAATTTTAAAGGTAATAGCAGAGTTTATTGGAATAGGCTAAAGAAGCCTACCAACATGAGAGTTCAGCTGGCATCCATCAGACTTGAAAGCAACTTGGGTTAACTTTAGCTAAATTGTGTGATATATTGAAATATCTTAAATATGTTTTTTATTCCCTCAAGTGGAACACCAGTGTGGTCTTGGGAATTACAGACTTGTGAGTATTCTTTATATTGTAAAGGTATTGTAATTTTAATGACAATGATAAAAAAAAACAAAAACAAAAAAACTCCATGACTCTGCAAGGGTAGGGAAGGGGACTGTATCTGACCAGTTAATGCGAATTTCCACCCTGGGAGAGAGCCCTGCCCTTGAGTGAAACCCCCAGAATTACGCCCCGCCCCGTCCCCCTAAAAAAGGGTTTCTCTTTGTAACAGTCCTGGCTGTCCTGGAACTCTCTCTGTAGCCCAGGCTGGCCTCGAACTCACAGAGATCCGCTGCCTCTGCCTGTTAAGTGCTGAGAGCTGGGATTAAAGGCATGCGCCACCACCACTTGGCTTTTAACTTTTTTTCTTTCCAGAATTCTTAAGAGCTCTATTAGTAGCTTGAAGGGGACTTTTAAAAGCATAGCTTTCAGAAGTTTACAGATTAATTAGGAGTGTACTGCTGAGTTCCCGGATGCCCTGCACTTCTGTTGAGCATCCTGTATTAGAATGGGGTATTTGTTACAATCATGAGCTGATGATACATTATTATTCATGTGTATTCTTTACTATATGTTCCTTAATTTTTAGGCCTAATCTTTAGTTTTACAGATATTTGGGAGTACTCAAGAATAGTGTT
>LZPO01028432.1:0-14038 GCA_001675575.1 Neotoma lepida | reverse complement strand
TCCACAGTGCTAGAGCTACAGTGGAACACCTAGCTTTTTCACATAGGTTCTGGGATCCAAACACTCATACTCACTGAGCCATCTCTCCAGCCCAGTGGAATTGTCTTGAACAGAAACAAGTCACGGTTGGCATTGTGTCATGTTCTGGGAAACATGAAGAAGAGATTTAAGGGAGAGNGAAACTAGAGGCAGGAAATGAGGAAGATCTGAATTGAGATATTATCCATGTGGACATAGAGCAGAAGAATTGAACTTGAGAGAAGGAATTGAATTTGAAAACTGCTTAGGAGGTCTGTAACTGGCTGGATGGAAGTAGTGNAGGGAATAAGAAGCCATCAGAGTCGGACAAGTTTCTAGCTTAGGCATGGGGGGACCTGTGACTGGTGCCAGCCTTGGGCTCTCTAATGTGAAGGATTATCACAGATGAGTCAGCAGGGTTGATTCAGTCACTGACAGGAATCCTCACTGTTCGTCTTTGAAACTAACAATGAGATGGCTTTGGGCCTCTTCCCGCCGAGACCTTTGGAACAGTACTAAATAGGTGTGAGTCAGGTCTCACTAGTGGAACACCTAGGTCTCCACCTAAGGGTTCCACAGCACACATGCTTACTTTTATTACAGTTGGATACCCTTCTGATACTGGCTTTCGAGCCTTCTTTTTAATAGCTCTATAATCATACGTACGTTTTATGTTTCATCTTGATAATGATTACTATCCCTAGCACGTTGTATCTTCAAAGATCTCAAAGTAATTGATCTGCATAACGTCCCTGGGAGTTAGTAGGTGGGGATTCTTGCCTCTTTTTTTTTTTTCAGATGGGAAAAACCCAAAGATACTCAGTGACTTGTCCCCAGGCAGTACAGCCTTTGAATCAACAGACTGCTTTTGAATCTGTAGTTTTCTTTATCTTATCAAACTCAAACTAGAAATTTATCACCAGTCTTAGCTTATTATACCATGTTTTCCATTTCACTGTTTATAAATCTCAGCATTAAGATTTTGAAGTAGGTGAGCAAGATACCAGAAGAGTGAAGGTGATCAGATGACTAAGCCCTGAATATGATAGAGAAGGGACAGAAATACAGCCAGGTCTTAAGTCNTAGTATATATTCAAGGAAAGAGTGTTCATTTACCAGTGAAGCTATGACATCATTTCAACTAACAGCCCAGCCAGTCATTCATCACAGTCTCCTTTGACATTGTAATGTGACTAACACTTAATGCAGTAACCTTAAACAGTCATGGGAATTGTCATATATGTGTGTGCATATATATGTATGTGTACATGTATATGCATACAATAAGGCTGTGCAGTAGAATAGTCAGAGAATTGCCTTTAGAGTAAGATCTTGGCAGAAATCGCTCCCAAGAAGGAATGGGTGACACTGAGCAGGAGCTCAAGCTTCCAGTAGCATGGTAAAGATTGGATCTTGATATATGTCAGCTACCTTGCATCAAGTTTGACAGTCCCTGCTTCATAACTTCAGAGACAAAGTGTAATCATACTGAAATGGCCGTTGACTTTTCTGTTGTATGACAGGCCCAGGTAAATTCAACTGTTAAAGTATTACAGCCTATTAAAGAAGCCAGTGAGACATTCCGGTCTTGAGTCAATCAGGTACTCGCCCCACCCCCTATTTGTGGACAAATATGGGAAGGTGATTTCGGTCGGTCAGCTGTCAGTGTGTGCCTTCCAAAACATTATAGTCATGTTACAGTAAACTTTTTATATTTGTTGCGTCACAAAGATTTATTGAAGTGATAAAAGTTATTATGGAAAACAGTGTGCAGTAACTATGGTAACAGTTATTTGATCTCACAGTAATTAGCTGAGCATTTGGTTGCACAATACTTTTCACAATGCCTTCCTGGTTAGTTCATTAAACAAAATTAGCTTTTGTTTGAACTGTCTTCCTACAGCGTCCTAAATTTGATTTTAGTTCAAAAGAATTAGAAAGTGTATTTTAAAACTACCTTTCCAACTTTTGGTTTATGGCCATTATTTGAAGTCATAACTTTTAAATTGAATTCTCTGCTTATATATTTCAATGTAATATGATTCATTGGCTTGTCCTCTGAATCTCTNTCAGTATAGCCTGTGAGGTGAACAACAAAGTTGAAGACTAGTATCTTCTGGTGGGCCTGTGGCTGACTGAGATTCCAGGTTGAGATCAGCTGGTGTCCTTCCTGTGATGTCTCCATTTCTACCCTGTGGTGTTGGGCTACTGTACTGTGTTGCGGTCCCCAGATCGCATGCATTGCTTTCTTAACAATCTGTGTCTCCATGTTACCTGGAGCTGGTCACTGCCTCAGCTCAGCACTTTTGTCATGCTCCTGGCATGTGTTCCTTCCTCTTTCTACATGCCAGGTGAAACATACAGATAGTGATGTCATCATTAGAAGACTTCCTCTTGTGATGGGAGTCCTCAAACTATTTGCCCTCCCTGTCTTCCACCAAAAAAATAAATAAATAAATAAAATAAAAAAATATAAAACCAACAACAACAAAAAACCAGTGTCAGGCATTCAAGATTTCAAAGAAAAAGTAATGAAAATGGAATGGAAGGAGGAGAAAAGTTCCAGAGTATATTAGTATAACAACGTTTTCTTCTAATTCAGTAAATGGCATTAGAAAAATGGCTCCCCAATTTAAGGGCACTTGCTGCTCTCCAGAGGACCTGAGTTGGGTTCCCAGCACCCAGGTTGGACTGGCTGCAACTGCCTGTAACTCCAGCTCCAGGGGACTCCAACATCCCTGGCCTCACATCTACACACTAAAAATAATAAAAATAAAACATTAAATTCAGTAATTCCTTGTATTTCATTTTAATCCCTGTCAACTTGGTGATTTTTTTTATATTTATTTTTTTAATGTGTAGACAGTACTAACTTTTGAAAATTTTATAAGTTCCATGAAGTTCCTTTCTCATTTAATTCCCAATTGCCTGCTAGTTTTAGTTGGGTTTTTTGTTTGTTTGTTTGGTTGGTTTTTTTTGTTTTGTTTTGTTTTTGCATAAGGACAGATTTTCCAGTCCTGGGAATACTTGTTCCTAAGATTATTGGTCTCTGCTAAGGACAGGTGAATGTTCGTTCTCAGCAACCGTCAGCAGAGCTCTGTTGCTGAGGACTTACTTGTTCCTGCTCTTGCTTGCTGTTGAAAATTTGCAGGATGATNTGGACATGATAAGAACAGTATTTATTAATTCATTTCCTAAGTGGCTCCAGCACCTGGCTCACGGCTTTCTGCCCTCTCCTCCATCACTGTTTATATTCTGGATGCTTTCAGATCAAGGGTCCTCGGGTTCTTCACCCCCACGTGCGTTCCCTCCCACACACTCCTTTTCTCCCTAGAGTAACATCATTTAGAAACTTGAAAACCCTTTGATACAGCCTTCACTGAGGCTTCTGTGAAATTTCCCCCGCTTTCTGTCATAGTATCCCTGTTCCTGGTCATGCTGCAGCTGTCCTGTACCTGATTCTTGGCCACAAGCATCATCATACATTACAGTTAAAGGTTAAAACACTCTTGCCTGGTAGGCTGTGAACCCCAGCAAAAGAATACTACTCCCTGCTCCTGAGTCATCTCTTGGCATCTACAAGACTGTGCCCAGATTACAGCCAAGCAAGTCAGTGGGCTAGCCTCACCTCACTATCTCCTGAATTCTAATTCCTATTGTCCATTTTACTACCCAAGCTCTGCCACATGGATATTCACCNTCCTGACTTTCCTAATTTTGAATTCCTTTTCTAGGCCTCTAAAATGTTCTGTATGGACATCCAGTCCTTTCAGGAAAGGAGGGGAGAAAGAACATGTTATTTACTGGACCAGTACTCCTGTCTTGGTTTTCAGCCCAGCCTACACTGCACAGTTGGCAGGTTTACCAGAGCAGCCACCAGCGCTCTGGACCTCTTTGGTCACTTCCCCTCCCGCTGCGCCATTGGTCCACCAGACTGTCTTTTGTCCCGCTCCAGTGCTCCAGGACTCTCCCGAGACTGGCTGCTCAGTTTCACTCAGATAAAGGTTGTCTAAACTATCTGTCTTCCAGCCCTGGTAGCATTGTAAGCCACCATTGCCAAGCATGGGTTCATTACGCAGTCTCTCAGGAAACCCTTACCAGCTGAGCAGAACTGAGAGCAGATGAGCTCGTTCACTTCAGCCTCTGCCGTGCTGTTGCTGAGCCCATTGCCTGGTTCCTGTCAGCCTTCCATGAGTCCCTCTTACCTTAAGTCCTCTTCTCCCTTGCTTCTGATGCGTTGGAGGACTGGTTGTTTTCAGTCTAACATCTTGNTTTGCCTTTGGTCATACTGAATCTCCTGCCCACTCCGCCATCCTCTTATCTCTGGCTGTAGAATATCATTTTATTAAGAACTCGCAAAGGCAGAAATCGTGTGAGTATTGTCTGATGATATATATATCAGGTGTCTGATAGAATGTCTGACATGGTAGACACTCCATTAACATTTGAAGAAGAAAGCAGAAAGACAAAGGAGAGTAGATTTGACATTGGTACTNTGCTGTACACATAGCTACATTTCCTTTCAAGTTTTCATTGTGTATTCATCATCCCTTTTCTTTTCATCCCTAGAAACCCAGTGAAGTCAGTGCTATTATCCCTGTTACACGTGTGCAGATGAAAACTCGTAGAAGTTACTCTGCTTGTCAGTGGAAAAGCCTCCTGTCTTTCACAAGTCTGCCTGATGTCATCACTTCTAGAAAGCCTCACTATCCCCCCACCCCGCCCGAGCCTTCCATAGCCCTGTCTTGGGCAGCTATTTACAAAAATGACAGGGCAGTGTGAATGGCTCTCGTGGCATGTGTGTCATATCCCAATATAACTTCTTGCCCACTGTGTACATGAGGTCTTGGGGGACTTGAGGTCTTTTTGACAGTTTTCATTTTCTGTCTCACACTCCGTATGCCAGTCCTAGCACCTGTACCCTCTCACAGGTTCTAAGTTCCTCAAGTGGATGGAAAGTGTTTCTGCATTTTTGTGACCCTTGTTGGACAGGCATAGGGATTGTTGCGTGGTGACCTGTCCTATCTGCTGTCTGCTGAGTTTGGGGCTCTGTGGCATGGGTTCTGGTAACTGCTTCATCCAAGAGGCTTTCTTTCTANTGTTTTCACTCTGCACCTTCCTGCTAGTTCCTGCAGGGGGCCTCCCCTTCTCTAGGGGCCTGTCACCCCAGTCAAGCACAGATATTTCTTAGACATTAGCAATATGGCAACTTAATGATAAACCACTTTTCAAAGACCTCAAAAACAAGCACAGGCTTAAATGTGCATTTGCATATAAATTATAAACAAAAATTTTGTTATCTTCTTTAAATACTTAACTCAGCTGTGATTACTAAGAAATTACTGCAGACTATAAATTCAATGAATAACCAGCCACCAAGTAATTCCAAGACAAAAAAAAATTGCAAAAACTCTTTAAAAAATGTTTGGCTAGAAAAATATTTTAATTGAATTTTGAATATAACTTTAATGTTCGATGTAGTGTCAGTAGAGGAGAATCCAAAAAAATAAGCATACTTGGGATCTTAAAAATAAATTGACAGGGTCCACAGTGCACATAACTCAAGAAATACTTGCTAGATTTTAATTGATTATAGTGAAATGGTGATTATTGTGGTGGAGGGGAGAAACAAAGGTGATCCATTAAGTACTAGTAAGGGAATTGTTGACACTGTTCTGGAGATACTACACCCTCTTTGGGGATCTCCAGTGGCATGGAGGGGGCGTTCTGGAGCAGTCTTCCTGGCCCTCCTCTCAGGTTTGTTCCCCCCCCCTTCTGGTTCCTTTAAAGGAGAGGAAGTTGGGGGAGGCTGGAGAAGCCTGAGGGCAGAACACAAGGGTAGATGAAGCCAAGACCGGTGTTTGCCATGCCCTGGCAGTAACCCAGAGCCAAGGCCTGTACACTGCTGGCTTAAGCTCCCGCTCCTTGTTTGCTTTTGTGAAGCATGCCGGAACTGACCTTTCTACTTGCCCTTCATGCTCTGGGTGACTCAAATGCTGAGCCATTGTCTTAGGAACTGATTATGCCTTGACAGTATGGTAGAGGTATTTCCTCAGCGCTGTGCTGAGACTGAAAGGNGGGTAGATTTTGGTATGCTTTTGCATCAGTCAGCAAGAACTCTTTTTCTTTCCTTGGGTGTTGTTTTGGTTTTTCCTTCTGTAATACAGATTGCAGTCCCAGATGTTAAAATTAACCTGAACCTGTCCAAAAACTGCCGGAGATCTTGTAGCTTTCACTGGCAGCTCATAGCATTAGTGTATCATTTCTATTAAAGNCGCACACCATCCTTCTTACCATCACATGGGGGCCAAGATGGAACTGGAGTTAGAACAAAGTCACATGTGGACATGTGAGCTATGTTAAGCTCCTCTGCTTGTAAATTCCCAAGTAGAGAGGTTTTTACTAAGTAGATTCATGGGACCTGTCCTCTCTGAAAGTTTGGAGTTGCCAGTTAAATATATATGTATTTTTCAAAGGAAATCATCAAAAAGGACATTCCACTCTTATTACAAAGCTATTTTAGGGGTAAATATTTTGATAGATGTGGTTCGGTGCACCTGGGAACTGAGCTGTAGCTTGAGGCAGTTAGAACAGATGGAGCTCTGAGATAGCTCAAGACTTGGGTTTTCCCCCTGTGCAAGGCACATGCTTGATGGGACTGGCGGGAGCCTTAACATTCTCTATGCTGACGTTAGAAAAGTGGCTTCCTCCTGAGGTCTCATTACTGAAGAGTTCTGGGACCACTGTAGGGCTTCTCTCAAATAAATGTATGGTGGGGTCTGTTGTGGTATAAACATTTTCTTAGAGAGAGAGAGTGAAGTCTGTAGACAGGACTAAGTCATGTCGAGGCTGCTTAAATTTGCATCTGATGCAAGGTAGAGATCCAGGGTTAGGGGACTTACTGACTGATGTGAATAGCAGACATATAACAAGATAGAAAAACCTGCTGTGAGCTTCCTCCTTTTGTGAAGCTGAGTTGAATCACGAGTCAGATTGAAATACTAGGATATAATTTTTAAAAATAATCTGATGTGTCCTCCAGCCTTGTCAGGAAATGAGCGTACATGTGTGCAGCGCTGGCTGCTTTCCGTGCTCACCTGCCATCTCAGCAGATTGCTTGCTTGCTAAGTGACATTTTATAATCCTGACACTTTTCCCCTTGGACTAAAGTCCTGTCTTTCCTCAGCCATATCCTTATGAAAGCAACATATCAGGAGAGAAATGACTTGGTAAACTCAGCATAGTCATCTGCCCCATCCATAAATTAGTAACAGGTGTAGGACCACAGAAGAGTGAGCATGTTTGTTATTGTTTATCATTGTTATATTTTTGTTTTGTTGAGACAAAGCCTTCCTGTGTAGTTGGGCTGGCCAGGAACTCAAATCAATCCTGTCTCAATCCCCCAAGCTGAGTTTTACAGGTATGAGCTACCACACCCACTCATTTGTCGCTTCTTGTTTCCTGTCTCAAGATAAGTTCCCCAAGGGCAGAAACCATCTTTCTGTCCTCATCTGGTAATTGTTGATGGAATCTTGAAGGACACCCAAAGCTATCAGTTAACACATGGTGATGGTAATTCTTTAGCACTTCCTTATTAGTAGCACAAGCAGGAACATGGATACTGTGAGCTAGGTAAGCATTAACCCTTCCCACCCTGGGTTCCTGAGAAACTTTCTCATTGGCTACTGAGGAGAGAGAACTAGGCCCAAGTGCTTCCTTAGAGACAGCCTTTATGAACTGGGGGGTTGGCTTTGATTGCCAGAGCTGTTTCTAGATCAGTGGAAATGTCCTGCGCTTGCAGCATCTGCTAAGCCTGCTGTGTTCTTTCACTTAACGTTTTATTAGCCTTTGTGCAAACTGCTTATTTGAAACAATACAGTTGGGTGACTGCAGCCATTCGAACAATCAGGGTTTTCTTTTTAACAGTGTGAACATTACAGATTGCCTCTCATTGCACACAGTATTAAGACCAAAAAAAAAATACTATTTAGAAATGATTGTGTTAACCTCACTTTAAAATAAAAAGGTTCTATTTAAAGTTCAGCTGATGTTAGTATAAACCAGGACTGATGATTCGTTCTAGCTATACTTTTACCCACTTGTATGCTTTTAATTCTTGTTTGGGACCCAGAGAGGAGAAAGCCCTTGAATTATGTAGATTACTTATTTAAGGCACTCGATTTAGTAGCAACTTGTTGACTAATTGAGGAAACACTTTCAGTTAGAAATAATTAGAAACAGAAAATCTGGTTTGGTGAAGGACATCTTATTATAGTTANAGTTCATTTGTGACTGTATTTGGATTAAGTAAATGTATAAATTTAATAATTTCTCAAGTACATGCTTGCCTCCTGATCCTGCCTTATACACCTATAGTCTTCCTCACAGTAGCTCAGCTGCAGGAAACCCTAGACATTTTCCAGGAAGAAACCTGCTGGTGTACCCAGACTGGGTGCAACCTCAGCTTTGCTCCTTGCCTACGATTTTTGTAACAGTCATAAGCAAATTCAAATGGCTTTAAAGGACTTAGAGCTTTTCTGACAGGCATTTTTCCTTGAAGTCTGTGGCTGCGATCTGGTTAGNTATTTTTCCTCACTGTGCAGAGCTGGCAGCACAGCAGGCTGGGTCATTTACTCTAGAGCCATGAACAGGGCTTAGCCTGGTCTGTGTTTCTGGTGGTGGAGCTCCAGTGCTGAAGATAAAGTGTCGTTGAGCTGCCTGCCAGTTTACCAGCTGAGGCAAAGATGCAAGCTTGGTCACTGTGTTAGTTACTTTTCTCATAGCTAAGACAAAATACCTGACAAACACAACTTAAGGATGGAAGGGTTTATTGGGACTCACAACTCATCATGGAGAAGCCTTGGCAGCAGGGGCACAGCTGGCCACATCGTCCCCACATTCAGGAAGTAAAGAGAGCTGACTGCTGGTGCTCGACACCAGGTCCTCTTGGAGTGGTAGTGTCCATATTCAGGGGTGAGTCTTTCCTTCTAAGATAGTTCTTTCTAGAAACACCTTCACAGATACACTCAAAGGTGTGTTTCCATGGTGATTCTAAATCAAGTTGACAATGAAGATTAACCATCACAGTCACTAAAAGTCTAAAATACCACTCAGTGCATTATACAGCAAGGCTAGTGGAGTGTACTTAAGGAAATGCAGGAATCTCCACAGGCTCCGATACACTTCCAGGTCATCCTCTGTGTGGCTCAGCACACTCTCACCACAGGGGTCAGAAAGCAGAATACATGAGTAATCTGGTGCCTTTGTAGGCACTGTGCTGGAGAGCAAATGCCCAGCCCTGTCTAGTGCTCTCAATGCTTGTTTTTTCTAGAGAAAATGGACGTTAGAATGTTGCTTTTAAAATGTTCACTACTGATTAAAATTTTCAAAGCACTGTAGCTGAACAAAGCCCATTTCTAAATTACAGGTTATGTGTGATTTATAGGTATTGTATGGTATGCTAATTCCCTTGATTTAAGAGTATTTTTCTTTTCAAATTGTTGATTTTGTATTTTAATTTTAAGAGAGATATAACCCAGAGAAAGTCAATACTCCATGCTCCCTGATGAAAACTTGGTCATTTCCAGAGTCCACTTCATCATACAGTTCTCCTCTACCATCTGTGTGACACCGAGAGCCTAGGCAGCATGAATAATACTAACCAGCCCACGTCTCAAAGTATCTGCCACTGTGCAAGAGCAGGAGGCCACAGCATCAGGGACCTGTGTTAGACACATGAATGTAGCAGTGTGGAGCCTCTTGGGCAGCCCTGGACTCTGGCTTCTTGCAAGTAATTTTGCCTGAGTAATGGATGGAAACAGAGATTTTGATGAGCACAGCTGTGCTATTGTAAGAGGTCAGTCCAGCAGAACTGTTGAAAGAGCAAGCATAAAGCCAGTGCCTGGCTTAAACCTCGGCTTGCTTCATGAGAGCAGTGTTACTGTGGGCGGATTACTATACCTTTCTGTGGTCTTGCTCTCTGCTTCTCTAAGTAGCAGTAGTACAGGTTAAGTAGCTCTTATCCAAAAGACTTAGGACCACTGTGTTGGGGGATTTTTCAGGTATCATATTTTTTGCATATATACAGTGTGATCAATTCTGGACAGGATCCAAGTTTCAAAATAAAATTCATTAACATTTTGCTCCATATGTACCCTATACATGTGGGCCAAAGATAATTTATGCAATATTTTTAATAATATATACATGAAACAGTTTCATGGTATATGATATTCCAGCCATGGTAATAAATCTACATCATAGAGTTACAATGATTATATCAACTGTCCAGTACCTCACACATGGCGAATGCATTGCAGTTATTAACTACTGCTGCTGCTGTTGTTTTTTATTACTGAAGCATTGGAACTTAGAAGGCCTCGGTTTAGCACTACTGTGCCTCTTAGTAATTGTGGCCACCTAGTTTCTGCTTAGTAGAGCTCTGTGAAGATCCACATGGTTGAGAAAACCCAAAGATAAGATGTAACTACATATGAAAGTGCATAACGGTTTCACAAAGGAAAAGTATTATTGGGTGCTTAGCCTTGTTTCAAAAGTGAGGACATGGGCTAGAACTGTTCTGTCTTTGCCCAGCACTGCTCAGACCCCAGGANATGTCATTTAGCTGTCTCTCTGGCTTCTACATTNAAGACATGCTATTCAGGTTGGCTTCAGTATCTTTAATCCTCTAGAAAGAAAACATTATACTGAATTTGAAAGCATTTGCAGACTGTCTGCACAGTGCCTAGTAAGTATTGCTGGGATTTAAATCTCTAGAAAGGGCCTTATTGGATCATTTCATTCTGTGATAATATTACAACAATAACCAACAATAACCAAGACTGTGGTATCCTAGTCAAGGCAGGAGTTGATTTTTATTTTGTATTGNGGGGGTAACTACAACCAATTGAAAATAGATTGATCACAATAATGAAACCCCCATTTCCCTTACAACATCATCTTTTTAGCTGGTGTGCTAATTGACTCATAGATAACACCTGTGTCATTTATTTTTAAAAACCTTACTGAAATCTACATCTTAGTGAGATTCTAGGAAAAAAATCACAACAGCTGTCCAGGCATCTGTTTGAATGATGCAGTGTGAAAGAATTCTAAATATAGTTAGAACTTAAGACAAATGAACTTCCATGCAGTACTGCAAGTATCAATTGAACTAGATCAGAAGGAGCGTGCTGCTAAAATTAACCCGAATCTAGAGTGGATATGGTTTGCTCTGGAAAGCAACAGATGTTTGCCTTGAGTAATCTTTGTTAGCAAACTCAAAATATAACTAGTCCATTGCCACTTTCCAGGTGCAGGGAACCAATATACCCGAATGTGGAGTAAGACCAAATGGCGTCAGGCTGACACTGTAGCTCAGTTGCGAGAGTGCTTACATAGATGCATGAAGCCCTGGGTTCAGTCCCCAGCACCACATAAAACAGGCATGGTAGTGCAGCACTTGGGAGGTGGAGGCAGGAGGATGAAGGTCATCCTTGGCTACAGAAGGAATTTGAGGCCAACCTTTACTGTAGGAGACCCTGTCTCAACAAAAGTGTTAAATGGCTTGGCACAGAGGGCCTTTGCAGGAAGTCTTCATCACGTCCAGTACTTCCAGGATACCCTGTGTCTATTTTGACTTTCCTAATACCCCAGTTAGCAAACTCTCAGCATCTGTCTTAGTCTGTTTTGTGTCCCTGCAACAGAATTCCATGACTGGTTAATTGATAAAGGAATTTATTTCTCACAGTTCTGACTGCTGGGAAATCTAGTGTCAAGCTGCTAGAACCTGGCAAGGGCCATTACACTGTGTCATCTGATGGTAGGATTCAGAAGAAGAAGAAACAGAAGAGGGGCCAGACTCAGTGGTTGCTGTTGCTGTTGTTTTGGTGGTGTTGCTGGGCATCAAACCCATGTTCTCGTGAATGTTAGACAAGCTTTCTACTGCTAAGCTGTGCACTCAGCCTGCCGAACTCACTTTTATAACAGTCTGCTCTCAAGAACTAACCCACTCCTATGAAAAGGACATTGATGCCCTCATGGGGACAGGGCCCCCTTGACCTAGGAACTTGTTAATGTCCCACCTATCTATACCGTTACATTGGGAATTGTGTTTCTAACACGTGAACTTTGGGGATTGAGGCAATGTCTATCCTGTGGTGATATTTTGTTGTACTCTAATAAAACTTGCCTGAAGATAAGAGGACAGAGCCAGCCACAGGCTTAGCCACAGAGGTCAGGCAGTGGTGGCACACACCTTTAATCCTAGCACTCAGGAGGCAGAGATCCATCCTGATCTCTGTGAGTTCAAAGCCACCCTGGACTACACAAGATTAATACAGTTTAAAAGAGAAACAGCCAGGTAGTGGTGGCACACACCTTTAATTCTAGCACTTGGGGTCACACACCTTTAATCCCAGTACTTGGGAGTCACATGCCTTTAATCCCAGCACTAGGAAGATTGAAACAGGAAGTGATATGGCTAGGCAGAGAAAGGAATATAAGGCGGGAGGAGACAGGAATTAGGTCCTTTCAGTCTGAGGGTTCATGGAGACAGGATCTTCTCTTTTCAGCTGAAGAGTTGGCTAGGTGAAAAGTAGCTGTGGCTTGTCTCTCTGATCTTTCATCATTTACCCCAATATCTGGCTCCGGGTTTTTACTGTAAGACCATTTAGGATTCGTACAACACTATCCTTCCTTCCTTTTCCTTCCCAATAGTTCCTAAGTGTCCATACTTTGCTGAGAATGGTTTCATACCCTGACAATCAAAGACGGTAGACATTGTTTTCTGTTAGAGACTAAGTAACACAATGTGCTTTTATTTCAGGTAGCATTCTGCATATAAAGCTCTTAGCATTGTCTGGCACACAGTGAATATCAGTTAATGACCCCAGTGTGTGAGAACACACTCATGTATAATTGGTAATAGCTGCCATTTATGGAACACTTAAAATAGTCTATATTCTAGGACTTTTTTGTACACACGTGCATGCATACACACGTACACAAAGTTGTTTTAATCATTACAGCATTCTAAGGGTACATGTTATTGTCCCAACTACTCCCAGTTCATAGATGAGCTGACTGAAATTCAGTGAACTGGAGTTGTTCAAGATTACATGTATGGCAGATGTGTCTTAACTACAACTTGAGTCCTTAACCATTGGGATGTTCTCTAAGTTTCATTCCATAGTCTCCATTGCCCATTGCCACACAACTTCCTCCACAGACAGTGGTACTTGCAGCATTTGTTTCCTGCCATCAAGTGCCTGGGAGAACTAATTTCCCTGACTCCACTGTCAGCATGTAACCTCCTAGCCCTTTCTCANGGTCACAGAACTATCTGAAACCAAAGGAAATTATCAATCAAGCTGAAAGTTGTCATGCTAATAGAAGGTTAATGATCATACTAATGATGAGTAATAACAGGAGGGAAGTAAGGGAAAGGTAGTGTGTGAGTCTGTAATAACTGCCCAGTTTGTTTTCAGAGTCCAGACACTTTGGCATCTCTGAATGGCCCACACCTCACTAAACCTTGCTGTGGTGTCAGTTCCCTCTATTTGGTAGGTGAAGAAACTGAGATCTAAAACAGTTGCCAGAAGACATTACCCAAAGCCAAGAGTCAGTTTGCAGCAAAGCTGGGATTCAGATGCAATTCTAGTTCCTTTGTATCCTAAAAAAAATCTTGTCTGTGCAGTGATTATTGATCTCAGAACCTCAGGTGTTGGGTGAACTTCCTTTATCTGTAGGATTTTACCAGTCATGTAAGAAGCCTTGGGATCAATACAATACAGAGTTTGCATCTCTGGGTTTGCTGTGAGCCCCATGTCACATTGCCATTTACCCATTGTTGCTGACTTCCACAGCTCTCCCAGCAAGAGACAGCAAAAGCTAGTTTGTTCATATAGATGCTCTAACTGAAAGCTTTCTCCTCTATGACCTTTACCNGCAGTTACTTCTCACTGAGTCATCCGTCTTGCTGCCTTTTCTCTCAGCCTGCACATCCACTCAAGTCTCTCCT